>JANJGN010002904.1:0-5000 GCA_026770705.1 Isurus oxyrinchus
TGTCCGTCTGCGACCCCGGAGGGCACAGAAGAGGGAGGGACAACCGCTCAGCCTGAACACCAGCAGACGCTGGCCCGCCGAGGGCCCTCCCGCGTCGGACAACAAACACCAGATCTTTCGCAAACAAAGAAAACGGAACCGACCTTTTGGCGATCGCACGGAAGGAAGCAGCCGGCCAGGCGCGCGTCGCCTTTGCAACTAACACTTTTTTCCATGTTTCTGCACGCACTCTGTGTTCACTCGGGCCTTGTCAAACACTGCGTGCGACCCATGGGGTCTCAGGCACCCTGCCATGTATGCCTGTGAACAGAATTGCTGTTCTTTTCAAAGTGCACCGCCGGGTGACACTTTGTCTTTTTTACATCATTAAGTCACACCAGCCACCAGGTGAAACTTTCAGATTATTTTTGTTCAAAGGAAGCAACAGGTTGGCGCTCGCACGGAAGGAAGCCTGCAGCCGGCGTGCGTCGCCTGCGTTCAACAGGGTTCTGGGCACGCACTTTGGCAACCCAAGGGGACTAATGAACAGACTTTGTGTTTTATTCATCATGAAGGACACCGCCAGGTGACACTTAAGAGAATATTTCTGTTTAGGATATATATACATATATACATCTGTTCATGTCGCCACAAAATTATTGAAACCAGGGTTACCACCGGCCTGGGCCCCGGACGATTTTTCAGACCGACAACATAGCTCGGAAAGCCCGCATAAATTGCACTTACATCGTCATTTTGGACTTCCGAGAGGTCATTGGAAGGTGTTCTATTTGAAATAGTTGACCTTCCTCAAAGTCGCACTTTTTTAGGCATTTTTAAAGTGTGACCGTTGCCTTAAAATGTTCTGAAAATCGTGTCCCCGAAATTCTCCGGGTACCCCGCCAATCCCCCCGGCCAACAATTGCACCCGAGAGGTGGGGCGGTAGCCCTACCGTCCAGGAGGCCTCAAAAGCCCGCAAAGCGCCATTTTGCCGTTTCCTCTTCGGGAGAACCGAAGGGAAATCATTAATGAGCTGGACGAGTACCATGCCAAAAATTGCAACCGACCCAGCCGTCGGGCCGATTCGCTACTCTCAGGGGGAATACCCCCACTGCGAGCCGGGCAAGAGCCTCGGATTCGACGCCATACGCTTCCGTCTGAGCACGGATTTTGTTCTCCCGGGCCCAGGAGACACTTTCCACGGCCGGCGAATGCAATCTGGGGTGCATTTTATTTATTAGTTACTGATTTCTCTTCCAAACTTGCCTCTGCCACAGACTAAGTCCAAATGGTTAATGATTTCTCCGCCACACTTGCCTCGCTGCCAGAGACTAAGTCCAAACGGTTAATGATTTCTCCGCCACACTTGCCTCTCTGCCAGAGACGAAGTCCAAACGGTTAATGATTTCTCCGCCACACTTGCCTCGCTGCCAGAGACTAAGTCCAAATGGTTACTGATTTCTCCACTGCACTTGCCTCTGTGCCAGAGACGAAGTCCAAATGGTTAATGATTTCTGCACCACACTTGCCTCTCTGCCAGAGACGAAGTCCAAACGGTTAATGATTTCTCCGCCACACTTGCCTCGCTGCCAGCGACTAAGTCCAAATGGTTACTGATTTCTCCACTGCACTTGCCTCTGTGCCAGAGACGAAGTCCAAATGGTTAATGATTTCTGCACCACACTTGCCTCTCTGCCAGAGACGAAGTCCAAATGGTTAATGATTTCTCCACTGCACTTGCCTCTGTGCCAGAGACGAAGTCCAAATGGTTAATGATTTCTGCACCACACTTGCCTCGCTGCCAGAGACTAAGTCCAAATGGTTACTGATTTCTCCACTGCACTTGCCTCTGTGCCAGAGACGAAGTCCAAATGGTTAATGATTTCTGCACCACACTTGCCTCTCTGCCAGAGACTAAGTCCAAACGGTTAATGATTTCTCCGCCACACTTGCCTCGCTGCCAGAGACTAAGTCCAAATGGTTAATGATTTCTGCACCACACTTGCCTCGCTGCCAGAGACTAAGTCCAAATGGTTAATGATTTCTGCACCACACTTGCCTCTCTGCCAGAGACTAAGTCCAAACGGTTAATGATTTCTCCGCCACACTTGCCTCGCTGCCAGAGACTAAGTCCAAATGGTTAATGATTTCTGCACCACACTTGCCTCGCTGCCAGAGACGAAGTCCAAATGGTTAATGATTTCTCAGGGCCACTGTCCCATTGGTTAGCCATTTCTCCAGAGGCTTACCGAGGCCAACCTGCGATATCTCGCGGACCCGGAGGCCCCGTTGCACGTCCTGCACATTCAGTCCGAGGTGCATTGGTTACCCATTTCTCCAGAAGCTTACCGAAGGCACACCGTCACACCTCGCGGGCCCCGAGGCCACTTTCCCCGGTGCGCAAATTCAATCCGAGGTGCATTGCCCTTAGCCGCCTTCTCCGGCCGGCTTCGGGTGCGTTTCCGGGGCTCCGACCGGGGCAAATCCGGTCCCCCGGGGCCAGTGGGAGCCGTCCCCGGGCACGCCCGGGCTTCCGGTCGCCGCTTTCCGTGACCGACCGAAAGACGGTAAAAAATGCCGAAAATGGACAAAAATGGCCGACGGCGGGGCCTCCTGGTCGGTTAGGCGGCAGCCTGGATCGGTCCCTGCGGACCTGGAGGCTCGAGACGGCACTCGGAGCTGTCGACCGATTCTCGACTTGCCACCTCCTACCATTCTGCAGATACCCCGCCAACCCCCCCAGCCAGCAAATGCAGCCGAGATGTCGGTCGGTAGTCCAGCCGCCGAGGAGGCCTCGAAAGCCCGCGACACCTCCTTTCGCCGTTTCCCCATCGGGAGAACCGAGGGGAAATCATTATCTAGCTCCGGCAGCCCCCCTCCAACAATTGCAACCCGCCCCGTGGCCGGGCCGATTCGCCCCGCCTAGCGGGAATGCCTCCACCGGGGGCCCGGCAGAAGCTTCGGATCCGACCTCCTGGACTTCCGTCTTGGCACGGATTTCCCTCACACGGGCCCAGGGGCCACTTCCCCCGGCCTTCGGACGCAGCCGGAGGTGCATCGGGCCGAAGCCGCCTTCCCGGCCGGCTTCCGGAGGTTTCCGGGGCAAACTCCGGTCCTCCCGGCGAGGGGGAGCCTTCCCCGTGCACGCCCGGGTGTCAGGCCGCCGCTTTTCTTGACCGGCCGAAAGAGGCGAAAAATGCCGAAAATGACCAAAAATGGCCGACGGCGGGGCCTCCCGGTCGGTTTGGCGGCAGCCTGGGTCGGTCCCTGCAGACCTGGAGGCTCGAGAAGGCACTTGGCGAAGTCGACCCATTCTCGATTTGCCACCTCCTCCTATTCTGCAGATAGCCCGCCAACCTCCACAGCCAGCAAATGCAACCGTCATTCAGGCCGACGACCCTCCGGTAGTCATACCGAGGAAGAGGCACCGAAGCCCCGCCAGGCCTTCCGGATTGCACCCGCTCCCCGACCGGTTCTTTTTCAAAAAAGGGCCCAGGAGCCCGGATTATTTTAGGACGCGCTCGGGACCGCCCTGAGGGACACCGAACACCCAACCTTTCCCCGGGTCGACCCTCCCCGCCTCGGCCACCGGGGGGGGTCGAACCCGATCACCGGTTAATGATTTCCCCCTGCTCGGACTCGGCTGTTTCTCAACCGCGCTTGCCCGGCTCGGCCCCCAGCCCCGGCCCCTCACGTGGGGGCCCTGAATACGCCCCCCGGCAGCCATCTTGGCCCGCCGGCCCGGTATTTTAGGCCGTTTCGACCCTTCCCTGCCCGCTGGCTGACTGGTTCACCATGTCCCCATTCTGCGCTTAGACTTTTCAGCTGCTCGGGATGCCGGCTGATGACGGCTCCCGTACGACCGGGCGGGCGGCTCCAACTACCGGCCGGCTGCCCGGCCTGCTAACCCGTTAAGCATTTCCCCGTCCTGCACACATTCCCTGGACCTGCTGGTGTGTTCTGCAGCTAACTGCACCCCTACGACCGGGCGGGAGGCTATGATTACTGGTCGGCTGCCCTGCCAGGTAACCGCTTAACCGATTCCCCGTTTGGTACTGAGTCCCTGGACCTGCTGGTGTGTTCCGCAGTTAACTGCACACCTATGACCGGGCGGGAGGCTATAATTACCGGCCGGCAGCCTTGCCTGCTAACCGGCTGCCCGTGTCCCCATTCGGTACTTAGTCCGTGGACCTGCTGGTGTGTTCTGCAGCTAACTGCACCCCTATGACCGGGCGGGAGGCTGTAAATACCGGCCGGCAGCCCAGCCTGCTAACCGGCTGCCCGTGTCCCCATTCTGTCCTTAGTCCTTGGACCTGCTGGTGTGTTCTGCAGCTAACTGCACCCCTATGGCAGGCCGGCATCCCTGCCTGCTGACCGGCTGCCCGTGTCCTCATTCTGTACTTAGTCCTTGGACCTGCTGGTGTGTTCTGCAGCTAACTGCACCCCTATGACCGGGCGGGAGGCTGTAATTACCGGCCGGCAGCCCTGCCTGCTGACCGGCTGCCCGTGTCCTCATTCTGTACTTAGTCCTTGGACCTGCTGGTGTGTTCTGCAGCTGACTGCGCCTCTATTACCCGGCGGGAGGCTATAATTACCGGTCGGCTGCCTTGTCTGCTAACTGGTTCACAGGTTCCCCTGTGCTGTACATATCCCGTGGACCAGCGGCTGTGTTCTGCAGCTCAGCGCACCTTTACTACCATGCCGAAAGCCCTGAATAATGGCCGGCTACCCTGCCTGCTAACCGGTAAACCATTTGCCGCAAACCTAACCCCAGCCCTAAGCCTAACCGCTAACCCTGACCCGAACCCCGAGCCAACAATAAACTAGCCTTGTCCCCTTCCCCGACACGAACACCAAGCCAAGCCCCTAACTCTAACCCTACCCCTACCCCTGACACTTCCCCTAACCCTAACGCCCCAACCCTAACCCCAGCCCTAAGCCTAACCGCTAACCCTAACCCGAATAAAACTCCGGACCACCCGGGCGGACACCGAACACCCAGCCTTTCCCCGGTTCCACC
>JANJGN010002904.1:17500-22500 GCA_026770705.1 Isurus oxyrinchus
TTAAAGTGTGACCGTTGCCTTAAAATGTTCTGAAAATCGTGTCCCCGAAATTCTCCGGGTACCCCGCCAATCCCCCCGGCCAACAATTGCACCCGAGAGGTGGGGCGGTAGCCCTACCGTCCAGGAGGCCTCAAAAGCCCGCAAAGCGCCATTTTGCCGTTTCCTCTTCGGGAGAACCGAAGGGAAATCATTAATGAGCTGGACGAGTACCATGCCAAAAATTGCAACCGACCCAGCCGTCGGGCCGATTCGCTACTCTCAGGGGGAATACCCCCACTGCGAGCCGGGCAAGAGCCTCGGATTCGACGCCATACGCTTCCGTCTGAGCACGGATTTTGTTCTCCCGGGCCCAGGAGACACTTTCCACGGCCGGCGAATGCAATCTGGGGTGCATTTTATTTATTAGTTACTGATTTCTCTTCCAAACTTGCCTCTGCCACAGACTAAGTCCAAATGGTTAATGATTTCTCCGCCACACTTGCCTCGCTGCCAGAGACTAAGTCCAAACGGTTAATGATTTCTCCGCCACACTTGCCTCTCTGCCAGAGACGAAGTCCAAACGGTTAATGATTTCTCCGCCACACTTGCCTCGCTGCCAGAGACTAAGTCCAAATGGTTACTGATTTCTCCACTGCACTTGCCTCTGTGCCAGAGACGAAGTCCAAATGGTTAATGATTTCTGCACCACACTTGCCTCTCTGCCAGAGACGAAGTCCAAACGGTTAATGATTTCTCCGCCACACTTGCCTCGCTGCCAGAGACTAAGTCCAAATGGTTACTGATTTCTCCACTGCACTTGCCTCTGTGCCAGAGACGAAGTCCAAATGGTTAATGATTTCTGCACCACACTTGCCTCTCTGCCAGAGGCGAAGTCCAAATGGTTAATGATTTCTCCACTGCACTTGCCTCTGTGCCAGAGACGAAGTCCAAATGGTTAATGATTTCTGCACCACACTTGCCTCGCTGCCAGAGACTAAGTCCAAATGGTTAATGATTTCTCCACTGCACTTGCCTCTGTGCCAGAGACGAAGTCCAAATGGTTCATGATTTCTGCACCACACTTGCCTCTCTGCCAGAGACTAAGTCCAAACGGTTAATGATTTCTCCGCCACACTTGCCTCGCTGCCAGAGACTAAGTCCAAATGGTTAATGATTTCTGCACCACACTTGCCTCTCTGCCAGAGACGAAGTCCAAACGGTTAATGATTTCTCCGCCACACTTGCCTCGCTGCCAGAGACTAAGTCCAAATGGTTAATGATTTCTCCACTGCACTTGCCTCTGTGCCAGAGACGAAGTCCAAATGGTTAATGATTTCTGCACCACACTTGCCTCTCTGCCAGAGACGAAGTCCAAACGGTTAATGATTTCTCCGCCACACTTGCCTCGCTGCCAGAGACTAAGTCCAAATGGTTAATGATTTCTGCACCACACTTGCCTCGCTGCCAGAGACTAAGTCCAAATGGTTCATGATTTCTCCACTGCACTTGCCTCTGTGCCAGAGACGAAGTCCAAATGGTTAATGATTTCTGCACCACACTTGCCTCTCTGCCAGAGACGAAGTCCAAATGGTTAATGATTTCTCAGGGCCACTGTCCCATTGGTTAGCCATTTCTCCAGAGGCTTACCGAGGCCAACCTGCGATATCTCGCGGACCCGGAGGCCCCGTTGCACGTCCTGCACATTCAGTCCGAGGTGCATTGGTTACCCATTTCTCCAGAAGCTTACCGAAGGCACACCGTCACACCTCGCGGGCCCCGAGGCCACTTTCCCCGGTGCGCAAATTCAATCCGAGGTGCATTGCCCTTAGCCGCCTTCTCCGGCCGGCTTCGGGTGCGTTTCCGGGGCTCCGACCGGGGCAAATCCGGTCCCCGGGGCCAGTGGGAGCCGTCCCCGGGCACGCCCGGGCTTCCGGTCGCCGCTTTCCGTGACCGACCGAAAGACGGTAAAAAATGCCGAAAATGGACAAAAATGGCCGACGGCGGGGCCTCCTGGTCGGTTAGGCGGCAGCCTGGATCGGTCCCTGCGGACCTGGAGGCTCGAGACGGCACTCGGAGCTGTCGACCGATTCTCGACTTGCCACCTCCTACCATTCTGCAGATACCCCGCCAACCCCCCCAGCCAGCAAATGCAGCCGAGATGTCGGTCGGTAGTCCAGCCGCCGAGGAGGCCTCGAAAGCCCGCGACACCTCCTTTCGCCGTTTCCCCATCGGGAGAACCGAGGGGAAATCATTATCTAGCTCCGGCAGCCCCCCTCCAACAATTGCAACCCGCCCCGTGGCCGGGCCGATTCGCCCCGCCTAGCGGGAATGCCTCCACCGGGGGCCCGGCAGAAGCTTCGGATCCGACCTCATGGACTTCCGTCTTGGCACGGATTTCCCTCACACGGGCCCAGGGGCCACTTCCCCCGGCCTTCGGACGCAGCCGGAGGTGCATCGGGCCGAAGCCGCCTTCCCGGCCGGCTTCCGGAGGTTTCCGGGGCAAACTCCGGTCCTCCCGGCGAGGGGGAGCCTTCCCCGTGCACGCCCGGGTGTCAGGCCGCCGCTTTTCTTGACCGGCCGAAAGAGGCGAAAAATGCCGAAAATGACCAAAAATGGCCGACGGCGGGGCCTCCCGGTCGGTTTGGCGGCAGCCTGGGTCGGTCCCTGCAGACCTGGAGGCTCGAGAAGGCACTTGGCGAAGTCGACCCATTCTCGATTTGCCACCTCCTCCTATTCTGCAGATAGCCCGCCAACCTCCACAGCCAGCAAATGCAACCGTCATTCAGGCCGACGACCCTCCGGTAGTCATACCGAGGAAGAGGCACCGAAGCCCCGCCAGGCCTTCCGGATTGCACCCGCTCCCCGACCGGTTCTTTTTCAAAAAAGGGCCCAGGAGCCCGGATTATTTTAGGACGCGCTCGGGACCGCCCTGAGGGACACCGAACACCCAACCTTTCCCCGGGTCGACCCTCCCCGCCTCGGCCACCGGGGGGGGTCGAACCGGATCACCGGTTAATGATTTCCCCCTGCTCGGACTCGGCTGTTTCTCAACCGCGCTTGCCCGGCTCGGCCCCCAGCCCCGGCCCCTCACGTGGGGGCCCTGAATACGCCCCCCGGCAGCCATCTTGGCCCGCCGGCCCGGTATTTCAGGCCGTTTCGACCCTTCCCTGCCCGCTGGCTGACTGGTTCACCATGTCCCCATTCTGCGCTTAGACTTTTCAGCTGCTCGGGATGCCGGCTGATGACGGCTCCCGTACGACCGGGCGGGCGGCTCCAACTACCGGCCGGCTGCCCGGCCTGCTAACCCGTTAAGCATTTCCCCGTCCTGCACACATTCCCTGGACCTGCTGGTGTGTTCTGCAGCTAACTGCACCCCTACGACCGGGCGGGAGGCTATGATTACTGGTCGGCTGCCCTGCCAGGTAACCGCTTAACCGATTCCCCGTTTGGTACTGAGTCCCTGGACCTGCTGGTGTGTTCTGCAGTTAACTGCACCCCTATGACCGGGCGGGAGGCTGTAATTACCGGCCGGCAGCCCTGCCTGCTAACTGGCTGCCCGTGTCCCCATTCTGTCCTTAGTCCTTGGACCTGCTGGTGTGTTGTGCAGCTAACTGCACCCCTATGGCAGGCCGGCATCCCTGCCTGCTGACCGGCTGCCCGTGTCCTCATTCTGTACTTAGTCCTTGGACCTGCTGGTGTGTTCTGCAGCTAACTGCACCCCTATGACCGGGCGGGAGGCTGTAATTACCGGCCGGCAGCCCTGCCTGCTGACCGGCTGCCCGTGTCCTCATTCTGTACTTAGTCCTTGGACCTGCTGGTGTGTTCTGCAGCTAACTGCACCCCTATGACCGGGCGGGAGGCTGTAATTACCGGCCGGCAGCCCTGCCTGCTGACCGGCTGCCCGTGTCCTCATTCTGTACTTAGTCCTTGGACCTGCTGGTGTGTTCTGCAGCTGACTGCGCCTCTATTACCCGGCGGGAGGCTATAATTACCGGTCGGCTGCCTTGTCTGCTAACTGGTTCACAGGTTCCCCTGTGCTGTACATATCCCGTGGACCAGCGGCTGTGTTGTGCAGCTCAGCGCACCTTTACTACCATGCCGAAAGCCCTGAATAATGGCCGGCTACCCTGCCTGCTAACCGGTAAACCATTTGCCGCAAACCTAACCCCAGCCCTAAGCCTAACCGCTAACCCTAACCCGAACCCCGAGCCAACAATAAACTAGCCTTGTCCCCTTCCCCGACACGAACACCAAGCCAAGCCCCTAACTCTAACCCTACCCCTACCCCTGACACTTCCCCTAACCCTAACGCCCCAACCCTAACCCCAGCCCTAAGCCTAACCGCTAACCCTAACCCGAATAAAACTCCGGACCACCCGGGCGGACACCGAACACCCAGCCTTTCCCCGGTTCCACCCTCCCCGCCTCGGCCACCAGGCTCGAACCGGCTGAATGGCCAACGATATCGCTCCTGCTCGGACTTTGCTCGCTTTAAATCGCGCTTGCGCGGCTCGGCCTCCGGGCACCGCCCCGTCACGTGCGACCGCTGAATACGCCCCCCGGCAGCCATCTTGGCCCGCCGCTCCGGTATTTCAGGCCGTTTTGACCCTTCCCTGCCCGCTGCCATGCATCCGCTTGCCGGTTAATGATTTCGCCGTTCTGCACCTCGACTTTAGAGCAGCTCGGCAAGCGAAATGCTGACAGCACCCGGAGTATCGGGCCTTCGGCCAACCGCCTGCCCGGCCTCCAGGCACCGCCCCTCTCACGTGGTGACTGTGAATCCGCCCCGCCCCCGGTTGCCATTTCTTCCTTGCCGCCTCGATATTTTAAGCCGTTTCACCCTTTCCCTGCCGGCTTGCTGACAGGTTAATGATTTCCCCATTCCGCGCTTAAGACTTTTCAGCTGCTCGGGATGCCGGCTGCTGACTGCACCCGTACTACCGGCCGGCTGACCTTCCTGCTGACCGGTTAACCATTTCCACGTCCTGGACACATTCCCTGGACCTGCTGGCGTCTTCTGC
>JANJGN010002904.1:35000-40000 GCA_026770705.1 Isurus oxyrinchus
GGCCTCAAAAGCCCGCAAAGCGCCATTTTGCCGTTTCCTCTTCGGGAGAACCGAAGGGAAATCATTAATGAGCTGGACGAGTACCATGCCAAAAATTGCAACCGACCCAGCCGTCGGGCCGATTCGCTACTCTCAGGGGGAATACCCCCACTGCGAGCCGGGCAAGAGCCTCGGATTCGACGCCATACGCTTCCGTCTGAGCACGGATTTTGTTCTCCCGGGCCCAGGAGACACTTTCCACGGCCGGCGAATGCAATCTGGGGTGCATTTTATTTATTAGTTACTGATTTCTCTTCCAAACTTGCCTCTGCCACAGACTAAGTCCAAATGGTTAATGATTTCTCCGCCACACTTGCCTCGCTGCCAGAGACTAAGTCCAAACGGTTAATGATTTCTCCGCCACACTTGCCTCTCTGCCAGAGACGAAGTCCAAACGGTTAATGATTTCTCCGCCACACTTGCCTCGCTGCCAGAGACTAAGTCCAAATGGTTACTGATTTCTCCACTGCACTTGCCTCTGTGCCAGAGACGAAGTCCAAATGGTTAATGATTTCTGCACCACACTTGCCTCTCTGCCAGAGACGAAGTCCAAACGGTTAATGATTTCTCCGCCACACTTGCCTCGCTGCCAGAGACTAAGTCCAAATGGTTACTGATTTCTCCACTGCACTTGCCTCTGTGCCAGAGACGAAGTCCAAATGGTTAATGATTTCTGCACCACACTTGCCTCTCTGCCAGAGGCGAAGTCCAAATGGTTAATGATTTCTCCACTGCACTTGCCTCTGTGCCAGAGACGAAGTCCAAATGGTTAATGATTTCTGCACCACACTTGCCTCGCTGCCAGAGACTAAGTCCAAATGGTTAATGATTTCTCCACTGCACTTGCCTCTGTGCCAGAGACGAAGTCCAAATGGTTCATGATTTCTGCACCACACTTGCCTCTCTGCCAGAGACTAAGTCCAAACGGTTAATGATTTCTCCGCCACACTTGCCTCGCTGCCAGAGACTAAGTCCAAATGGTTAATGATTTCTGCACCACACTTGCCTCTCTGCCAGAGACGAAGTCCAAACGGTTAATGATTTCTCCGCCACACTTGCCTCGCTGCCAGAGACTAAGTCCAAATGGTTAATGATTTCTCCACTGCACTTGCCTCTGTGCCAGAGACGAAGTCCAAATGGTTAATGATTTCTGCACCACACTTGCCTCTCTGCCAGAGACGAAGTCCAAACGGTTAATGATTTCTCCGCCACACTTGCCTCGCTGCCAGAGACTAAGTCCAAATGGTTAATGATTTCTGCACCACACTTGCCTCGCTGCCAGAGACTAAGTCCAAATGGTTCATGATTTCTCCACTGCACTTGCCTCTGTGCCAGAGACGAAGTCCAAATGGTTAATGATTTCTGCACCACACTTGCCTCTCTGCCAGAGACGAAGTCCAAATGGTTAATGATTTCTCAGGGCCACTGTCCCATTGGTTAGCCATTTCTCCAGAGGCTTACCGAGGCCAACCTGCGATATCTCGCGGACCCGGAGGCCCCGTTGCACGTCCTGCACATTCAGTCCGAGGTGCATTGGTTACCCATTTCTCCAGAAGCTTACCGAAGGCACACCGTCACACCTCGCGGGCCCCGAGGCCACTTTCCCCGGTGCGCAAATTCAATCCGAGGTGCATTGCCCTTAGCCGCCTTCTCCGGCCGGCTTCGGGTGCGTTTCCGGGGCTCCGACCGGGGCAAATCCGGTCCCCGGGGCCAGTGGGAGCCGTCCCCGGGCACGCCCGGGCTTCCGGTCGCCGCTTTCCGTGACCGACCGAAAGACGGTAAAAAATGCCGAAAATGGACAAAAATGGCCGACGGCGGGGCCTCCTGGTCGGTTAGGCGGCAGCCTGGATCGGTCCCTGCGGACCTGGAGGCTCGAGACGGCACTCGGAGCTGTCGACCGATTCTCGACTTGCCACCTCCTACCATTCTGCAGATACCCCGCCAACCCCCCCAGCCAGCAAATGCAGCCGAGATGTCGGTCGGTAGTCCAGCCGCCGAGGAGGCCTCGAAAGCCCGCGACACCTCCTTTCGCCGTTTCCCCATCGGGAGAACCGAGGGGAAATCATTATCTAGCTCCGGCAGCCCCCCTCCAACAATTGCAACCCGCCCCGTGGCCGGGCCGATTCGCCCCGCCTAGCGGGAATGCCTCCACCGGGGGCCCGGCAGAAGCTTCGGATCCGACCTCATGGACTTCCGTCTTGGCACGGATTTCCCTCACACGGGCCCAGGGGCCACTTCCCCCGGCCTTCGGACGCAGCCGGAGGTGCATCGGGCCGAAGCCGCCTTCCCGGCCGGCTTCCGGAGGTTTCCGGGGCAAACTCCGGTCCTCCCGGCGAGGGGGAGCCTTCCCCGTGCACGCCCGGGTGTCAGGCCGCCGCTTTTCTTGACCGGCCGAAAGAGGCGAAAAATGCCGAAAATGACCAAAAATGGCCGACGGCGGGGCCTCCCGGTCGGTTTGGCGGCAGCCTGGGTCGGTCCCTGCAGACCTGGAGGCTCGAGAAGGCACTTGGCGAAGTCGACCCATTCTCGATTTGCCACCTCCTCCTATTCTGCAGATAGCCCGCCAACCTCCACAGCCAGCAAATGCAACCGTCATTCAGGCCGACGACCCTCCGGTAGTCATACCGAGGAAGAGGCACCGAAGCCCCGCCAGGCCTTCCGGATTGCACCCGCTCCCCGACCGGTTCTTTTTCAAAAAAGGGCCCAGGAGCCCGGATTATTTTAGGACGCGCTCGGGACCGCCCTGAGGGACACCGAACACCCAACCTTTCCCCGGGTCGACCCTCCCCGCCTCGGCCACCGGGGGGGGTCGAACCGGATCACCGGTTAATGATTTCCCCCTGCTCGGACTCGGCTGTTTCTCAACCGCGCTTGCCCGGCTCGGCCCCCAGCCCCGGCCCCTCACGTGGGGGCCCTGAATACGCCCCCCGGCAGCCATCTTGGCCCGCCGGCCCGGTATTTCAGGCCGTTTCGACCCTTCCCTGCCCGCTGGCTGACTGGTTCACCATGTCCCCATTCTGCGCTTAGACTTTTCAGCTGCTCGGGATGCCGGCTGATGACGGCTCCCGTACGACCGGGCGGGCGGCTCCAACTACCGGCCGGCTGCCCGGCCTGCTAACCCGTTAAGCATTTCCCCGTCCTGCACACATTCCCTGGACCTGCTGGTGTGTTCTGCAGCTAACTGCACCCCTACGACCGGGCGGGAGGCTATGATTACTGGTCGGCTGCCCTGCCAGGTAACCGCTTAACCGATTCCCCGTTTGGTACTGAGTCCCTGGACCTGCTGGTGTGTTCTGCAGTTAACTGCACCCCTATGACCGGGCGGGAGGCTGTAATTACCGGCCGGCAGCCCTGCCTGCTAACTGGCTGCCCGTGTCCCCATTCTGTCCTTAGTCCTTGGACCTGCTGGTGTGTTGTGCAGCTAACTGCACCCCTATGGCAGGCCGGCATCCCTGCCTGCTGACCGGCTGCCCGTGTCCTCATTCTGTACTTAGTCCTTGGACCTGCTGGTGTGTTCTGCAGCTAACTGCACCCCTATGACCGGGCGGGAGGCTGTAATTACCGGCCGGCAGCCCTGCCTGCTGACCGGCTGCCCGTGTCCTCATTCTGTACTTAGTCCTTGGACCTGCTGGTGTGTTCTGCAGCTAACTGCACCCCTATGACCGGGCGGGAGGCTGTAATTACCGGCCGGCAGCCCTGCCTGCTGACCGGCTGCCCGTGTCCTCATTCTGTACTTAGTCCTTGGACCTGCTGGTGTGTTCTGCAGCTGACTGCGCCTCTATTACCCGGCGGGAGGCTATAATTACCGGTCGGCTGCCTTGTCTGCTAACTGGTTCACAGGTTCCCCTGTGCTGTACATATCCCGTGGACCAGCGGCTGTGTTGTGCAGCTCAGCGCACCTTTACTACCATGCCGAAAGCCCTGAATAATGGCCGGCTACCCTGCCTGCTAACCGGTAAACCATTTGCCGCAAACCTAACCCCAGCCCTAAGCCTAACCGCTAACCCTAACCCGAACCCCGAGCCAACAATAAACTAGCCTTGTCCCCTTCCCCGACACGAACACCAAGCCAAGCCCCTAACTCTAACCCTACCCCTACCCCTGACACTTCCCCTAACCCTAACGCCCCAACCCTAACCCCAGCCCTAAGCCTAACCGCTAACCCTAACCCGAATAAAACTCCGGACCACCCGGGCGGACACCGAACACCCAGCCTTTCCCCGGTTCCACCCTCCCCGCCTCGGCCACCAGGCTCGAACCGGCTGAATGGCCAACGATATCGCTCCTGCTCGGACTTTGCTCGCTTTAAATCGCGCTTGCGCGGCTCGGCCTCCGGGCACCGCCCCGTCACGTGCGACCGCTGAATACGCCCCCCGGCAGCCATCTTGGCCCGCCGCTCCGGTATTTCAGGCCGTTTTGACCCTTCCCTGCCCGCTGCCATGCATCCGCTTGCCGGTTAATGATTTCGCCGTTCTGCACCTCGACTTTAGAGCAGCTCGGCAAGCGAAATGCTGACAGCACCCGGAGTATCGGGCCTTCGGCCAACCGCCTGCCCGGCCTCCAGGCACCGCCCCTCTCACGTGGTGACTGTGAATCCGCCCCGCCCCCGGTTGCCATTTCTTCCTTGCCGCCTCGATATTTTAAGCCGTTTCACACCCTTTCCCTGCCGGCTTGCTGACAGGTTAATGATTTCCCCATTCCGCGCTTAAGACTTTTCAGCTGCTCGGGATGCCGGCTGCTGACTGCACCCGTACTACCGGCCGGCTGACCTTCCTGCTGACCGGTTAACCATTTCCACGTCCTGGACACATTCCCTGGACCTGCTGGCGTCTTCTGCAGTTTACTGCACCCGTATTACCCGGCGGGAGGCTGTAATTAACGGTCGGCTGCGCTGCCTGTTGTCTGGTTCACCATTTCCCCTTCATTACCCACTCTCAGCAGCGGCTGGGCTGTTCTGCAGC
>JANJGN010002904.1:52500-56239 GCA_026770705.1 Isurus oxyrinchus
CTACTCTCAGGGGGAATACCCCCACTGCGAGCCGGGCAAGAGCCTCGGATTCGACGCCATACGCTTCCGTCTGAGCACGGATTTTGTTCTCCCGGGCCCAGGAGACACTTTCCACGGCCGGCGAATGCAATCTGGGGTGCATTTTATTTATTAGTTACTGATTTCTCTTCCAAACTTGCCTCTGCCACAGACTAAGTCCAAATGGTTAATGATTTCTCCGCCACACTTGCCTCGCTGCCAGAGACTAAGTCCAAACGGTTAATGATTTCTCCGCCACACTTGCCTCTCTGCCAGAGACGAAGTCCAAACGGTTAATGATTTCTCCGCCACACTTGCCTCGCTGCCAGAGACTAAGTCCAAATGGTTACTGATTTCTCCACTGCACTTGCCTCTGTGCCAGAGACGAAGTCCAAATGGTTAATGATTTCTGCACCACACTTGCCTCTCTGCCAGAGACGAAGTCCAAACGGTTAATGATTTCTCCGCCACACTTGCCTCGCTGCCAGAGACTAAGTCCAAATGGTTACTGATTTCTCCACTGCACTTGCCTCTGTGCCAGAGACGAAGTCCAAATGGTTAATGATTTCTGCACCACACTTGCCTCTCTGCCAGAGGCGAAGTCCAAATGGTTAATGATTTCTCCACTGCACTTGCCTCTGTGCCAGAGACGAAGTCCAAATGGTTAATGATTTCTGCACCACACTTGCCTCGCTGCCAGAGACTAAGTCCAAATGGTTAATGATTTCTCCACTGCACTTGCCTCTGTGCCAGAGACGAAGTCCAAATGGTTCATGATTTCTGCACCACACTTGCCTCTCTGCCAGAGACTAAGTCCAAACGGTTAATGATTTCTCCGCCACACTTGCCTCGCTGCCAGAGACTAAGTCCAAATGGTTAATGATTTCTGCACCACACTTGCCTCTCTGCCAGAGACGAAGTCCAAACGGTTAATGATTTCTCCGCCACACTTGCCTCGCTGCCAGAGACTAAGTCCAAATGGTTAATGATTTCTCCACTGCACTTGCCTCTGTGCCAGAGACGAAGTCCAAATGGTTAATGATTTCTGCACCACACTTGCCTCTCTGCCAGAGACGAAGTCCAAACGGTTAATGATTTCTCCGCCACACTTGCCTCGCTGCCAGAGACTAAGTCCAAATGGTTAATGATTTCTGCACCACACTTGCCTCGCTGCCAGAGACTAAGTCCAAATGGTTCATGATTTCTCCACTGCACTTGCCTCTGTGCCAGAGACGAAGTCCAAATGGTTAATGATTTCTGCACCACACTTGCCTCTCTGCCAGAGACGAAGTCCAAATGGTTAATGATTTCTCAGGGCCACTGTCCCATTGGTTAGCCATTTCTCCAGAGGCTTACCGAGGCCAACCTGCGATATCTCGCGGACCCGGAGGCCCCGTTGCACGTCCTGCACATTCAGTCCGAGGTGCATTGGTTACCCATTTCTCCAGAAGCTTACCGAAGGCACACCGTCACACCTCGCGGGCCCCGAGGCCACTTTCCCCGGTGCGCAAATTCAATCCGAGGTGCATTGCCCTTAGCCGCCTTCTCCGGCCGGCTTCGGGTGCGTTTCCGGGGCTCCGACCGGGGCAAATCCGGTCCCCGGGGCCAGTGGGAGCCGTCCCCGGGCACGCCCGGGCTTCCGGTCGCCGCTTTCCGTGACCGACCGAAAGACGGTAAAAAATGCCGAAAATGGACAAAAATGGCCGACGGCGGGGCCTCCTGGTCGGTTAGGCGGCAGCCTGGATCGGTCCCTGCGGACCTGGAGGCTCGAGACGGCACTCGGAGCTGTCGACCGATTCTCGACTTGCCACCTCCTACCATTCTGCAGATACCCCGCCAACCCCCCCAGCCAGCAAATGCAGCCGAGATGTCGGTCGGTAGTCCAGCCGCCGAGGAGGCCTCGAAAGCCCGCGACACCTCCTTTCGCCGTTTCCCCATCGGGAGAACCGAGGGGAAATCATTATCTAGCTCCGGCAGCCCCCCTCCAACAATTGCAACCCGCCCCGTGGCCGGGCCGATTCGCCCCGCCTAGCGGGAATGCCTCCACCGGGGGCCCGGCAGAAGCTTCGGATCCGACCTCATGGACTTCCGTCTTGGCACGGATTTCCCTCACACGGGCCCAGGGGCCACTTCCCCCGGCCTTCGGACGCAGCCGGAGGTGCATCGGGCCGAAGCCGCCTTCCCGGCCGGCTTCCGGAGGTTTCCGGGGCAAACTCCGGTCCTCCCGGCGAGGGGGAGCCTTCCCCGTGCACGCCCGGGTGTCAGGCCGCCGCTTTTCTTGACCGGCCGAAAGAGGCGAAAAATGCCGAAAATGACCAAAAATGGCCGACGGCGGGGCCTCCCGGTCGGTTTGGCGGCAGCCTGGGTCGGTCCCTGCAGACCTGGAGGCTCGAGAAGGCACTTGGCGAAGTCGACCCATTCTCGATTTGCCACCTCCTCCTATTCTGCAGATAGCCCGCCAACCTCCACAGCCAGCAAATGCAACCGTCATTCAGGCCGACGACCCTCCGGTAGTCATACCGAGGAAGAGGCACCGAAGCCCCGCCAGGCCTTCCGGATTGCACCCGCTCCCCGACCGGTTCTTTTTCAAAAAAGGGCCCAGGAGCCCGGATTATTTTAGGACGCGCTCGGGACCGCCCTGAGGGACACCGAACACCCAACCTTTCCCCGGGTCGACCCTCCCCGCCTCGGCCACCGGGGGGGGTCGAACCGGATCACCGGTTAATGATTTCCCCCTGCTCGGACTCGGCTGTTTCTCAACCGCGCTTGCCCGGCTCGGCCCCCAGCCCCGGCCCCTCACGTGGGGGCCCTGAATACGCCCCCCGGCAGCCATCTTGGCCCGCCGGCCCGGTATTTCAGGCCGTTTCGACCCTTCCCTGCCCGCTGGCTGACTGGTTCACCATGTCCCCATTCTGCGCTTAGACTTTTCAGCTGCTCGGGATGCCGGCTGATGACGGCTCCCGTACGACCGGGCGGGCGGCTCCAACTACCGGCCGGCTGCCCGGCCTGCTAACCCGTTAAGCATTTCCCCGTCCTGCACACATTCCCTGGACCTGCTGGTGTGTTCTGCAGCTAACTGCACCCCTACGACCGGGCGGGAGGCTATGATTACTGGTCGGCTGCCCTGCCAGGTAACCGCTTAACCGATTCCCCGTTTGGTACTGAGTCCCTGGACCTGCTGGTGTGTTCTGCAGTTAACTGCACCCCTATGACCGGGCGGGAGGCTGTAATTACCGGCCGGCAGCCCTGCCTGCTAACTGGCTGCCCGTGTCCCCATTCTGTCCTTAGTCCTTGGACCTGCTGGTGTGTTGTGCAGCTAACTGCACCCCTATGGCAGGCCGGCATCCCTGCCTGCTGACCGGCTGCCCGTGTCCTCATTCTGTACTTAGTCCTTGGACCTGCTGGTGTGTTCTGCAGCTAACTGCACCCCTATGACCGGGCGGGAGGCTGTAATTACCGGCCGGCAGCCCTGCCTGCTGACCGGCTGCCCGTGTCCTCATTCTGTACTTAGTCCTTGGACCTGCTGGTGTGTTCTGCAGCTAACTGCACCCCTATGACCGGGCGGGAGGCTGTAATTACCGGCCGGCAGCCCTGCCTGCTGACCGGCTGCCCGTGTCCTCATTCTGTACTTAGTCCTTGGACCTGCTGGTGTGTTCTGCAGCTGACTGCGCCTCTATTACCCGGCGGGAGGCTATAATTACCGGTCGGCTGCCTTGTCTGC
>JANJGN010002905.1:0-56208 GCA_026770705.1 Isurus oxyrinchus
GATCGAAGGAGACAGACAGAGAAAGAGACAGAGAGAGGGGGAGAGACAGGGAGAGTGGGAGAGAGAGGGTGGGAGAGCGGGAGAGAGAGGGGGGAGAGAGAGGGAGAGCGGGAGAGAGAGAGGGAGAGAGCAGAAGAGAGAGGGAGAGAGCGGGAGAGAGAGGGGGAGAGAGAGGGAGAGCGGGAGAGCGAGAGAGAAGGGGAGAGAGGGAGGGAGAGAGAGGGAGAGAGAGGGAGAGAGAGGGGGAGAGAGGGGGGAGAGAGAGAGGGAGAGAGAGGGGGAGAGTGGGGAGGAGAGAGGGGGAGAGCGCGGGAGAGAGAGAGGGAGAGAGCAGAAGAGAGGGAGAGAGCTGGAGAGAGAGGGGGATAGAGAGGGAGAGCGGGAGAGAGAAGGGGAGGGAGGGAGAGAGAGGGAGAGAGACGGAGAGAGAGGGGGAGAGAGATGGAGAGAGAGGGGGAGAGAGGGGGAGAGAGAGAGGGAGAGAGAGGGGGAGAGTGGGAAGGAGAGAGAGGGGGAGAGAGGGAGAGAGAGGGGGAGAGAGAGAGGGAGAGAGAGGGGGAGAGAGAGGGGGAGAGAGGGAGGGAGAGAGAGGGAGAGAGAGGGAGAGAGAGGGGGGGAGAGAGAGGGAGAGAGAGGGGGAGAGAGAGGGAGAGAGAGAGAAGGAGAGAGAGGGGGAGAGAGAGAAGGAGAGAGAGGGAGAGAGTGGGAAGGAGAGAGAGGGGGAGAGAGGGGGGGAGAGAGAGGGGGCGAGAGAGGGAGAGAGAGAGAGGGGGAGAGAGGGGGGAGAGAGAGGGGGTGAGAGAGGGAGAGAGAGGGATGGTGAGAGAGGGAGAGAGAGGGAGGGAGAGAGAGGGAGAGAGAGGGAGGGAGAGAGAGGGAGAGAGAGGGAGGGAGAGAGAGGGAGAGCGGGTTGGGCAGCGGGAGAGAGAATCAGCTGGGAATGTCGATCTCTCTCTGTCCGGTAGGTAGTTCCTGGGGTCTCCCTGGTGCTGGAGATAATCCCAGAGTTCGCTTCATCCCGGTGTCTGACGTTGGGATCCTTTGGATCTCTCTCTCTCTCTCTCCCGACAGATGTGGAAACCTCTGACTGTTTGGAAGGGTTAATGTTTCAAAACGGGATCTGGAAAAACTTCCGTCTGCAGCTCAAAAACGGCAGCCAGGCATTCCCGGAGAGGAACAGCAGACAGGTAACCAAATCCATCAGAATTCACTCCATCGGTTCAATTACACCTCCCCCCGATTCGGAGAGCTCAATCCCTCCCCGTCTCTGCCACCCAGCACACTCCCTCCCGACCCCTATAACCCGGCTCAATCCCTCCCAATCCCTGTCACCCGGCTCAATCCCTCCCAATCCCTGGCTCACTCCGTCAGAGGCTCGACTGAGAGCACGATCTGCTGAGACAGCACAATCCGGGTTTCACCATGCAGCGAGGAGCCTGCGGTGGAAGGGGGAAACAGACTAATGCATCCCGGCAAGCAAGCTGTGCCGAAAAGCTACAGCTCGGTCCATTCGGAGACAACAAATAGTCTCCGCACTGGGATGATGCCCGGAAAGGGAGTTACGGTTTGAGACAAAGACTGCAACGGTGTGAATTCTGATTTAATTCCGCGTAAGCGGTGTGCATTACAAATTCAAGGGCTCCAAAAGTAAAGCAGAGTGGATTTCAGGGCATTTCAGTTGCCGCAGAAGTGGCAAAAACGATGAGTATATAAATAAATCGCTGCACTTCTAAAATTAATTTGGTCTCTCCAGAACATTGACAGGAAAGGAAACCCCTCCCTATCTCTGTAACCTCCTCCAGCCCCCTAGACCCCTCCCTATCTCTGTAACCTCCTCCAGCACCTACACCCCTCCCTATCTCTGTAACCTCCTCCAGCCCCCTAGACCCCTCCCTATCTCTGTAACCTCCTGCAGCCCCTACACCCCTCCCTATCTCTGTAACCTCCTCCAGCCCCTACACCCCTCCCTATCTCTGGAACCTCCTCCAGCCTCTACACCCCCCCTATCTCTGTAACCTCCTCCAGCCCCTACACCCCTCCCTATCTCTGTAACCTCGTCCAGCTGCTACACCCCTCCCTATCTCTGTAACCTCCTCCAGCCCCTACACCCCTCCCCATCTCTGTTACCTCCTCCAGCCCCTACACTCCTCCCTATCTCTGTAACCTCCTGCAGCCCCTACACCCCTCCCTATCTCTGTAACCTCCTCCGTTCCCTACACCCCTCCCTATCTATGTAACCTCCTCCAGCTTAAACACCCCTCCCTATCTCTGTAACCTCGTCCAGCCCCCTACACCCCTCCCTATCTCTGTAACCTCCTCCAGCCCCTACACCCTTCCCTATCTCTGTAACCTCCTCCAGCCCCTACACCCCTCCCTATCTCTGTAACCTCCTCCAGCCCCTACACCCCTCCCTATCTCTGTAACCTCCTCCAGCCCCTACACCCCTCCCTATCTCTGTAACCTCCTCCAGACCCTACACCCCTCCCTATCTCTGTAACCTCGTCCAGCCCCCTACACCCCTCCCTATCTCTGTAACCTCCTCCAGCCTCTACACCCCTCCCTATCTCTGTAAACTCCTCCAGCCCCTACACCCCTCCCTATCACTGTAACCTCCTCCAGTCCTTACACCCCTCCCTATCTCTGTAACCTCCTCCAGCCCCTACACCCCCCTCTATCTCTGTAACCTCCTCCAGCCCCTACACCCCTCCCTATCTCTGTAACCTCCTCCAGACCCTACACCCCTCCCTATCTCTGTAACCTTCTCCAGCCCCTACACCCCTCCCTATCTCTGTAACCTCCTCCAGCCCCTACACCCATCCCTATCTCTGTAACCTCCTCCATCCCCTACACCCCTCCCTATCTCTGTAACCTCCTCCAGCCCCTACACAACTCCCTATCTCTGGAAACTCCTCCAGCCCCCTACACCCCTCCCTATCTCTGTAACCTCCTCCAACACATACACCCCTCCCTATCTCTGTAACCTCCTCCAGCCCCGACACCCCTCCCTATCTCTGTAACCTCCTCCGGCCCCTTATACCCCTCCCTATCTCTGTAACCTCCTCCAGCCCCGACAACCCTCCCTATCTCTGTAACCTCCTCCAGCCCCTACACCCCCTCCCTATCTCTGTAACCTCCTCCAGCCCCGACACCACTCCCTATCTCTGTAACCTCCTCCAGCTCCTACACCCCCTCCCTATCTCTGTAACCTCCTCCAGCCCCTACAACCCTCCCTATCACTGTAACCTCCTCCAGCCCCTACACCCCTCCCTACCTCTGTAACCTCCTCCAGCCCCTATACCCCTCCCTATCTCTGCAACCTCCTCCAGCCCCTACACCCCTCTCTATCTCTGTAACCTCCTCCAGCCCCTACACCCCTCCCTATCTCTGTAACCTCCTCCAACCCCTACACCCCTCCCTATCTCTGTTATCTCCTCCAGCCCCTATACCCCTCCCTATCTCTGTAACCTCCTCCAGCCCCTACACCCCTCCCTATCTCTGTAACCTCGTCCAGCTCCTACACCCCTCCCTATCCATGTAACCTCCTCCAGTCCCTACACCCCTCCCTATCTCTGTAACCTCCTCCAGCCTCTACACCCCTCCCTATCTCTGTAACCTCCTCCAGCATCTACACCCCTCCCTATCTCTGTAACCTCCTCCAGCCCCTACACCCCTCCCTATCACTGTAACCTCCTCCAGTCCTTACACTCCTCCCTATCTCTGTAACCTCCTCCAGCCCCTACACCCCTCCCTATCTCTGTAACCTCCTCCAGCCCCTACACCCCCCTCTATCTCTGTAACCTCCTCCAGCCCCTACACCCCTCCCTATCTCTGTAACCTCCTCCAGACCCTACACCCCTCCCTATCTCTGTAACCTTCTCCAGCCCCTACACCCCTCCCTATCTCTATAACCTCCTCCAGCCCCTACACCCATCCCTATCTCTGTAACCTCCTCCATCCCCTACACCCCTCCCTATCTCTTTAACCTCCTCCAGCCCCTACACAACTCCCTATCTCTGGAAACTCCTCCAGCCCCCTAGACCCCTCCCTATCTCTGTAACCTCCTCCAGCACCTACACCCCTCCCTATCTCTGTAACCTCCTCCAGCCCCGACACCCCTCCCTATCTCTGTAACCTCCTCCGGCCCCTTATACCCCTCCCTATCTCTGTAACCTCCTCCAGCCCCGACAACCCTCCCTATCTCTGTAACCTCCTCCAGCCCCTACACCCCCTCCCTATCTCTGTAACCTCCTCCAGCCCCGACACCCCTCCCTATCTCTGTAACCTCCTCCAGCTCCTACACCCCCTCCCTATCTCTGTAACCTCCTCCAGCCCCTACACCCCTCCCTATCTCTGTAACCTCCTCCAGCCCCTACACCCCTCCCTACCTCTGTAACCTCCTCCAGCCCCTATACCCCTCCCTATCTCTGCAACCTCCTCCAGCCCCTACACCCCTCTCTATCTCTGTAACCTCCTCCAGCCCCTACACCCCTCCCTATCTCTGTAACCTCCTCCAACCCCTACACCCCTCCATATCTATGTTATCTCCTCCAGCCCCTGTACCCCTCCCTATCTCTGTAACCTCCTCCAGCCCCTACACCCCTCCCTATCTCTGTAACCTCCTCCAGCCCCTACACCCCTCCCTATCTCTGTAACCTCCTCCTGCCCCTACACCCCTCCCTATCTCTGTAACCTCCGCCAGCACCTACACCCCTCCCTACCTCTGTAACCACCTCCAGCCCCTACACCCCTCCCTATCTCTGTAGCCTCCTCCAGCCCCGACACCCCTCCCTATCTCTGTAACCCCCTCCAGCCCCTACACCCCTCCCTAACTCTGTAACCTCCTCCAAGCCCTACACCCCTCCCTATCTCTGTAACCTCCTCCAGCCCCTACACCTCTCCCTATCTCTGTAACCTCCTCCAGCACCTACACCCCTCCCTATCTCTGTACCCTCCTCCGTTCCCTACACCCCTCCCTATCTCTGTACCCTCCTCCGTTCCCGACACCCCTCCCGATCTCTGTACCCTCCTCCGTTCCCTACACCGCTCCCTATCTCTGCAACCTCCTCCAGCCCCTACACCCCTCCCTATCTCTGTAACCTCCTCCAGCCCCTACACATCTCCCTATCTCTGTAACCTTCTCCAGCCCCTACACCCCTCCCTATCTCTGTAACCTCCTCCAGCAGCTACACCCCTCCCTATCTCTGTAACCTCCTCCAGCCCCCTATACCCCTCCCTATCTCTGTAACCTCCTCCAGTCCCTACACCCCTCCCTATCTCTGTAATCTCCTCCAGCCCCTACAACCCTCCCTATCACTGTAACCTCCTCCAGCCCCTACAGCCCTCCCTATCTCTGCAACCTCCTCCAGCCTTTACAAATTCTCCCTATCTCTGTAACCTCCTCCGTTCCCTACACGCATCCCTATCTCTGTACCCTCCCCCAGCCCCTACACCCCTCCCTATATCTGTAACCTCCTCCAGCCCCTACACCCCTCCCTATCTATGTAACCTCCTCCAGCCCCTACACCCCTCCCTATCTCTGTAACCTCCTCCAGCCCCTACACCCCTCCCTATCTCTGTAACCTCCTCCAACCCCTACACCCCTCCCTATCTCTGTAACCTCCTCCAGCCCCTACACCCCTCCATATCTCTGTAACCTCCTCCAGCCCCCTACACCCCTCCCTATCTCTGTAACCTCCTCCAGCCCCTACACCCCTCCCTATCTCTGTAACCTCCTCCAGCCCCTACACCCCTCCCTATCTCTGTAAGCTCCTCCAGCCCCTACAGCCCTCCCTATCTCTGTAACCTCCTCCAGCCCCTACACCACTCCCTATCTCTGTAACCTCCTCCAGCCCCTACACCCCTCCCTATCTCTGTAACCTCCTCCAACCCCTACACCCCTCCCTATCTCTGTAACCTCCTCCAGCCCCTACACCCCTCCCTATGTCTGTAACCTCCTCCAGCCCCCTACACCCCTCCCTATCTCTGTAACCTCCTCCAGCCCCTACACCCCTCCCTATCTCTGTAACCTCCTCCAGCCCCTACACCCCTCCCTATCTCTGTAAGCTCCTCCAGCCCCTACACCCCTCCCTATCTCTGTAACCTCCTCCAGCCCCGACACCCCTCCCTATCTCTGTAACCTCCTCCGGCCCCTTATACCCCTCCCTATCTCTGTAACCTCCTCCAGCCCCGACAACCCTCCCTATCACTGTAACCTCCTCCAGCCCCTACACCCCCTCCCTATCTCTGTAACCTCCTCCAGCCCCGACACCCCTCCCTATCTCTGTAACCTCCTCCAGCTCCTACACCCCCTCCCTATCTCTGTAACCTCCTCCAGCCCCTACACCCCTCCCTATCTCTGTAACCTCCTCCAGCCCCTACACCCCTCCCTACCTCTGTAACCTCCTCCAGCCCCTATACCCCTCCCTATCTCTGCAACCTCCTCCAGCCCCTACACCCCTCTCTATCTCTATAACCTCCTCCAGCCCCTACACCCCTCCCTATCTCTGTAACCTCCTCCAACCCCTACACCCCTCCATATCTCTGTTATCTCCTCCAGCCCCTATACCCATCCCTATCTCTGTAACCTCCTCCAGCCCCTACACCCCTCCCTATCTCTGTAACCTCCTCCAGCCCCTACACCCCTCCCTATCTCTGTAACCTCCTCCTGCCCCTACACCCCTCCCTATCTCTGTAACCTCCGCCAGCACCTACACCCCTCCCTACCTCTGTAACCACCTCCAGCCCCTACACCCCTCCCTATCTCTGTAGCCTCCTCCAGCCCGGACACCCCTCCCTATCTCTGTAACCCCCTCCAGCCCCTACACCCCTCCCTAACTCTGTAACCTCCTCCAAGCCCTACACCCCTCCCTAAATCTGTAACCTCCTCCAGCCCCTACACCTCTCCCTATCTCTGTAACCTCCTCCAGCACCTACACCCCTCCCTATCTCTGTACCCTCCTCCGTTCCCTACACCCCTCCCTATCTCTGTACCCTCCTCCGTTCCCGACACCCCTCCCGATCTCTGTACCCTCCTCCGTTCCCTACACCGCTCCCTATCTCTGCAACCTCCTCCAGCCCCTACACCCCTCGCTATCTCTGTAACCTCCTCCAGCCCCTACACATCTCCCTATCTATGTAACCTTCTCCAGCCCCTACACCCCTCCCTATCTCTGTAACCTCCTCCAGCAGCTACACCCCTCCCTATCTCTGTAACCTCCTCCAGCCCCCTATACCCCTCCCTATCTCTGTAACCTCCTCCAGTCCCTACACCCCTCCCTATCTCTGTAATCTCCTCCAGCCCCTACAACCCTCCCTATCACTGTAACCTCCTCCAGCCCCTACAGCCCTCCCTATCTCTGCAACCTCCTCCAGCCTTTACAAATTCTCCCTATCTCTGTAACCTCCTACGTTCCCTACACGCATCCCTATCTCTGTACCCTCCCCCAGCCCCTACACCCCTCCCTATATCTGTAACCTCCTCCAGCCCCTACACCCCTCCCTATCTATGTAACCTCCTCCAGCCCCTACACCCCTCCCTATCTCTGTAACCTCCTCCAGCCCCTACACCCCTCCCTATCTCTGTAACCTCCTCCAACCCCTACACCCCTCCCTATCTCTGTAACCTCCTCCAGCCCCTACACCCCTCCCTATCTCTGTAACCTCCTCCAGCCCCCTACACCCCTCCCTATCTCTGTAAACTCCTCCAGCCCCTACACCCCTCCCTATCTCTGTAACCTCCTCCAGCCCCTACACCCCTCCCTATCTCTGTAAGCTCCTCCAGCCCCTACAGCCCTCCCTATCTCTGTAACCTCCTCCTGCCCCTACACCCCTCCCTATCTCTGTAACCTCCTCCAGCCCCTACACCCCTCCCTATCTCTGTAACCTCCTCCAACCCCTACACCCCTCCCTATCTCTGTAACCTCCTCCAGCCCCTACACCCCTCCCTATCTCTGTAACCTCCTCCAGCTCCCTACACCCCTCCCTATCTCTGTAACCTCCTCCAGCCCCTACACCCCTGCCAATCTCTGTAACCTCCTCCAGCCCCTACACCCCTCCCTATCTCTGTAAGCTCCTCCAGCCCCTACACCCCTCCCTATCTCTGTAACCTCCTCCAGCCCCTACACCCCTCCCTATCACTTTAACCTCCTCCAGCGCCTACACCCTTCCCTATCTCTGTAACCACCTCCAGCCCCTACACCCCTCCCTATCTCAGTAACCTCCTGCAGTACTTACAACACTCCCTATCTCTGTAACATCCTCCAGCCCCTACACCCCTCCCTATCTCTGTAACCTCCTCCAGCCCCTACACCCCTCCCTATCTCTGTAACCTCCTCCAGCCCCCTGCACCCCTTCCTATCTCTGTAACCTCCTCCAGCCCCTACACCCCTCCCTATCTCTGTAACCTCCTCCAGCCCCTACACCCCTCCCTATCTCTGTAACCTCCTCCAGCCCCTACACCCCTCCCTATCTCTGTAACCTCCTCCAGCCCCTACACCTCTCCCTATCACTGTAACCTCCTCCAGCCCCTACACCCCTCCCTATCTCTGTAACCACCTCCTGCCCCTACACCCCTCCCTATCTCAGTAACCTCCTGCAGTACTTACAACACTCCCTATCTCTGTAACATCCTCCAGCCCCTACACCCCTCCCTATCTCTGTAACCTCCTCCAGCCCCTACCCCCTCCCTATCTCTGTAACCTCCTCCAGCCCCTACACCCCTCCCTATCACTGTAAACTCCTCCAGCCCCTACACCCCTCCCTATCTCTGTAACCACCTCCAGCCCCTACACTCCTCCCTATCTCAGTAACCTCCTGCAGTACTTACAACCCTCCCTATCTCTGTAACATCCTCCAGCCCCAACAACACTCCCTAACTCTGTAACCTCCTCCAGCCCCTACACCACTCCCTATCTCTGTAACCATCTCCAGCCCCTACACCACTCCCTATCTCTGTAACCTCCTCCAGCCCCGACACCCCTCCCTATCTCTGTAACCTCCTCCAGCCCCTACACCCCTCCCTCTCTCTGTAACCTCCTCCAGCCCCTACACCCCTCCCTATCTCTGTAACCTCCTCCAGCCCCTACACCCCTCCCTATCTCTGTAACCTCCTCCAGCCCCTACACCCCTCCCTATCTCTGTAACCTCCGCCAGCCCCTACACCCCTGCCTATCGCTGTAACCTCCTCCAGCCCCGACACGCCTGCCTATCTCTGTAACCTCCTCCAGCACCTACACCCCTCCCTCTCTCTGTAACCTCCTCCAGCCTCGAGACCCCTCACTATCTCTGTAAACTCCTCCAGCCCCTACACCCCTCCCTATCTCTGTAACCTCCTCCAGCCCCTACACCACTCCCTATCTCTGTAACCTCCTCCAGCCACTACACCCCTCCGTATCTCTGTAACCTCCTCCTGCCCCTACACCCCTCCCTATCTCTGTAACCTCCTCCAGCCACAACACCCCTCCCTATCTCTGTAACCTCCTCCAGCCCCTACACCAATCCCTATCTCTGTTACCTCCTCCAGCTCCTACACCCCTCCCTATCTCTGTAACCTCCTCCAGCCCCTACACCCCTCCCTATCTCTGTAACCTCCTCCAGCCCCTACACCCCTCCCTATCTATGTAACCTCCTCCAGCCACTACACCCCTCCCTATCTCTGTAACCTCCTCCAGCCCCTACACCCCTCCCTATCTCTGTAACCTCCTCCGTTCCCTACACCCCTCCCTAATTCTGCAACCTCCTCCAGCCCCTACACCCCTCCCTATCTCTGTAACCTCCTCCAGCCCCTATACCCCTCCCTATCTCTGTAACCTCCTCCAGCCCCTACACCCCTCCCTATCTCTGTAACCTCCACCAGCCCCTACACCCCTCCCTATCTCTGTAACCTACTCCAGTCCCTTCATCCCTCCCTATCTCTGTAACCTCCTCCAGCCCCTACACCCCCTCGCTATGTCTGTAACCTCCTCCAGCCCCTACACGCCTCCATATCTCTGTAACCTCCTGCAGCCCCTACACCCCTCCCTATCTCTGTAACCTCCTCCAGCCCCTACACCCCTCCCTATCTCTGTAACCTCCTCCACCCCTACACCCAACCCTATCTCTGTAACTTCCTCCAGCCCCTTCACCCCTCCCTATCTCTGTAACCTCCTCCACCCCTACACACAACCCTATCTCTGTAACCATCTCCAGCCCCGACTCCCAGCCCTATCTCTGTAACCTCCTCCAGCCCCTACACCCCTCCCTATCTCTGTAACCTCCTCCGTTCCCTACACCCCTCCCTAACTCTGCAACCTCCTCCAGCCCCTACACCCCTCCCTATCTCTGTAACCTCCTCCAGCCTCTATACCCCTCCCTATCTCTGTAACCTCCTCCAGCCCCTACGCCCCTCCCTATCTCTGTAACCTCCTCCAGCCCCACACCCCTCCCTATCTCTGTAACCTCCTCCAGCCCCTACACCCCTCCCTATCTCTGTAACCTCCTCCAGCCCCTGCACCCCTCCCTATCTCTGTAACCTCCTCCAGCCCCTACACCCCTCCCTATCTCTGTAACCTCCTCCAGCCCCTACACCCCTCCCTATCTCTGTAACCTCCTCCAGCCCCTACACCCCTCCCTATCACTGTAACCTCCTCCAGCCCCTACACCCCTCCCTATCTCTGTAACCACCTCCAGCCCCTACACCCCTCCCTATCTCAGTAACCTCCTGCAGTACTTACAACACTCCCTATCTCTGTAACATCCTCCAGCCCCTACACCCCTCCCTATCTCTGTAACCTCCTCCAGCACCTACACCCCTCCCTATCTCTGTAACCTCCTCCAGCCCCTACAACCCTCCCTATCACTGTAACCTCCTCCAGCCCCTACACCCCTCCCTATCTCTGTAACCACCTCCAGCCCCTACACCCCTCCCTATCTCAGTAACCTCCTGCAGTACTTACAACCCTTCCTATCTCTGTAACTTCCTCCAGCCCCTACAACACTCCCTATCTCTGTAACCTCCTCCAGCCCCTGCACCCCTCCCTATCTCTGTAACCATCTCCAGCCCCTACACCACTCCCTATCTCTGTAACCTCCTCCAGCCCCGACACCCTCCCTATCTCTGTAACCTCCTCCAGCACCTACACCCCTCACTATCTCTGTAACCTCCTCCAGCCCCTACACCTCTCCCTATCTCTGCAACCTCCTCCAGCCTCGAGACCCCTCACTATCTCTGTAACCTCCTCCAGCCCCTACACCCCTCCCTATCTCTGTAACCTCCTCCAGCCCCTACACCACTCCCTATCTCTGTAATCTCCTCCAGCCACTACACCCCTCCCTATCTCTGTAACCTCCTCCAGCCACTACACCCCTCCCTATATCTGTAACCATCTCCAGCCCCGACTCCCCTCCCTATCTCTGTAACCTCCTCCAGCCCCTACACCCCTCCCTATCTCTGTAACCTGCTCTGTTCCCTACACCCCTCCCTATCTCTGTAACCTCCTCCAGCCCCTACACCCCTCCCTATCTCTGTAACCTCCTCCAGCCCCTATACCCCTCCCTATCTCTGTAACCTCCTCCAGCCCCTACGCCCCTCCCTATCTCTGTAACCTCCTCCAGCCCCAACACCCCTCCCTATCTCTGTAACCTCCTCCATCCCCTACACCCCTCCCTATCTCTGTAACCACCATCAGCACCTACACCACTGCCTATCTCTGTAACTTCCTCTAGCACCTACACCCCTCCCTATCTCTGTAACCTCCTCCAGCCTCGAGACCCCTCACTATCTCTGTAACCTCATCCAGCCCCTACACCCCTCCCTATCTCTGTAACCTCCTCCAGCCCCTACACCAATCCCTATCTCTGTTACCTCCTCCAGCTCCTACACCCCTCCCTATCTCTGTAACCTCCTCCAGCCCCTACACCCCTCCCTATCTCTGTAACCTCCTCCAGCCCCTACACCCCTCCCTATCTCTGTAACCTCCTCCAGCCACTACACCCCTCCCTATCTCTGTAACCTCCTCCAGCCCCTACACCCCTCCCTATCTCTGTAACCTCCTCCGTTCCCTACACCCCTCCCTAATTCTGCAACCTCCTCCAGCCCCTACACCCCTCCCTATCTCTGTAACCTCCTCCAGCCCCTATACCCCTCCCTATCTCTGTAACCTCCTCCAGCCCCTACACCCCTCCCTATCTCTGTAACCTCCACCAGCCCCTACACCCCTCCCTATCTCTGTAACCTACTCCAGTCCCTTCATCCCTCCCTATCTCTGTAACCTCCTCCAGCCCCTACACCCCCTCGCTATGTCTGTAACCTCCTCCAGCCCCTACACGCCTCCATATCTCTGTAACCTCCTGCAGCCCCTACACCCCTCCCTATCTCTGTAACCTCCTCCAGCCCCTACACCCCTCCTTATCTCTGTAACCTCCTCCACCCCTACACCCAACCCTATCTCTGTAACTTCCTCTAGCCCCTTCACCCCTCCCTATCTCTGTAACCTCCTCCACCCCTACACCCAACCCTATCTCTGTAACTTCCTCCAGCCTCTAAACCCCTCCCTATCTCTGTAAGCACCTCCAGCCCCTACACCCTTCCCTATCTCTGTAACCTCATCCAGTCCCTATATCCCTCCCTATCCCTGTAACCTCCTCCAGCCCCTACACCCCTCCCCATCTCTGTAACCTCCTCCAGCCCCTACACCACTCCCTATCTCTGTAATCTCCTCCAGCCACTACACCCCTCCCTATCTCTGTAACCTCCTCCAGCCACTACACCCCTCCCTATATCTGTAACCATCTCCAGCCCCGACTCCCCTCCCTATCTCTGTAACCTCCTCCAGCCCCTACACCCCTCCCTATCTCTGTAACCTGCTCTGTTCCCTACACCCCTCCCTAACTCTGTAACCTCCTCCAGCCCCTACACCCCTCCCTATCTCTGTAACCTCCTCCAGCCCCTATACCCCTCCCTATCTCTGTAACCTCCTCCAGCCCCTACGCCCCTCCCTATCTCTGTAACCTCCTCCAGCCCCAACACCCCTCCCTATCTCTGTAACCTCCTCCAACCCCTACACCCCTCCCTATCTCTGTAACCACCATCAGCACCTACACCACTGCCTATCTCTGTAACTTCCTCCAGCACCTACACCCCTCCCTATCTCTGTAACCTCCTCCAGCCTCGAGACCCCTCACTATCTCTGTAACCTCATCCAGCCCCTACACCCCTCCCTATCTCTGTAACCTCCTCCAGCCCCTACACCAATCCCTATCTCTGTTACCTCCTCCAGCTCCTACACCCCTCCCTATCTCTGTAACCTCCTCCAGCCCCTACAGCCCTCGCTATCTCTGTAACCTCCTCCAGCCCCTACACCCCTCCCTATCTCTGTAACCTCCTCCAGCCACTACACCCCTCCCTATCTCTGTAACCTCCTCCAGCCCCTGCACCCCTCCCTATCTCTGTAACCTCCTCCGTTCCCTACACCCCTCCCTAATTCTGCAACCTCCTCCAGCCCCTACACCCCTCCCTATCTCTGTAACCTCCTCCAGCCCCTATACCCCTCCCTATCTCTGTAACCTCCTCCAGCCCCTACACCCCTCCCTATCTCTGTAACCTCCACCAGCCCCTACACCCCTCCCTATCTCTGTAACCTACTCCAGTCCCTTCATCCCTCCCTATCTCTGTAACCTCCTCCAGCCCCTACACCCCCTCGCTATGTCTGTAACCTCGTCCAGCCCCTACACGCCTCCATATCTCTGTAACCTCCTGCAGCCCCTACACCCCTCCCTGTCTCTGTAACCTCCTCCAGCCCCTACACCCCTCCCTATCTCTGTAACCTCCTCCACCCCTACACCCAACCCTATCTCTGTAACTTCCTCCAGCCCCTTCACCCCTCCCTATCTCTGTAACCTCCTCCACCCCTACACCCAACCCTATCTCTGTAACTTCCTCCAGCCTCTACACCCCTCCCTATCTCTGTAAGCACCTCCAGCCCCTACACCCTTCCCTATCTCTGTAACCTCATCCAGTCCCTATATCCCTCCCTATCCCTGTAACCTCCTCCAGCCCCTACACCACTCCCCATCTCTGTAACCTCCTCCAGCCCCTACACCCCTCCCTATCTCTGTAACCTTCTCCAGCCCCTACACCCCTCCCTATCTCTGTAACCTCCTCGAGCCCCTACACCCCTCCCTATCTCTGTAATCTCCTCCAGCCCCTACACCCCTCCCTATCTCTGTAACCTCCTCCAGCCTTTACAAATTCTCCCTATCTCTGTAACCTTCTCCGTTCCGTACACCCCTCCCTATCTCTGTACCCTCCCCCAGCCCCTACACCCCTCCCTATCTCTGTAAACTCCGCCAGCCCCTACACCCCTCCCTATCTATGTAACCTCCTCCAGCCCCTACACCCCTCCCTATCTCTGTAACCTCCTCCAGCCCCTACACCCCTCCCTATCTCTGTAACCTCCTCCAACCCCTACACCCATCCCTATTTCTGTAACCTCCTCCAGCCCCTACACCCCTCCCTATCTCTGTAACCTCCTCCAGCCCCCTACACCCCTCCCTATCTCTGTAACCTCCTCCAGCCCCTACACCCCTCCCTATCTCTGTAACCTCCTCCAGCCCCTACACCCCTCCCTATCTCTGTAACCTCCTCCAGCCCCTACACCCCTCCCTATCTCTGTAACCTCCTCCAGCCCCTACACCCCTCCCTATCTCTGTAACCTCCTCCAGCCCCTACACCCCTCCCTATCTCTGTAACCTCCTCCAGCCCCTACACACCTCCCTATCTCTGTAACCACCTCCAGCCCCTAAACCCCTCCGTATCTCAGTAACTTCCTGCAGTACTTACAACACTCCCTATCTCTGTAACATCCTCCAGCCCCTACACCCCTCCCTATCTCTGTAACCTCCTCCAGCCCCTACATCCCTGCCTATCTCTGTAACCTCCTCCAGCCCCCTACACCCCTCCCTATCTCTGTAACCTCCTCCAGCCCCTACACCCCTCCCTATCTCTGTAACCTCCTCCAGCCCCTACACCCCTCCCTATCACTGTAACCTCCTCCAGCCCCTACACCCCTCCCTATCTCTGTAACCACCTCCAGCCCCTACACCCCTCCCAATCTCAGTAACCTCCTGCAGTACTTACAACCCTCCCTATCTCTGTAACCTCCTCCAGCCCCGACAACACTCCCTATCTCTGTAACCTCCTCCAGCCCCTACACCCCTCCCTATCTCTGTAACAATCTCCAGCCCCTACACCACTCCCTATCTCTGTAACCTCCTCCAGCCCCGACACCCCTCCCTATCTCTGTAACCTCCTCCAGCCCCTACACCCCTCCCTATCTCTGCAACCTCCTCCAGCCCCTACACCCATCCCTATCTCTGTAACCTCCTCCAGCCCGTACACCCCTCCCTATCTCTGTAACCTCCTCCAGCCCCTACACCCCTCCCTATCTCTGTAACCTCCACCAGCCCCTACACCCCTGCCTATCTCTGTAACCTCCTCCAGCCCCTACACGCCTCCCTATCTCTGTAACCTCCTCCAGCACCTGCACCCCTCCCTATCTCTGTAACCCCCTCCAGCCTCGAGACCCCTCACTATGTCTGTAACCTCCTCCAGCCCCTACACCCCTCCCTATCTCTGTAACCTCCTCCAGCCCCTACACCACTCCCTATCTCTGTAACCTCCTCCAGCCACTACACCCCTCCCTATCTCTGTAACCTCCTCCAGCCCCTACACCCCTCCCTATCTCTGTAACCTCCTCCAGCCACTACACCCCTCCCTATCTCTGTTTCCATCTCCAGCCCCGACTCCCCTCCCTATCTCTGTAACCTCCTCCAGCCGCTACACCCCTCCCTATCTCTGTAACCTCCTCCGTTCCCTACACCCCTCCCTAACTCTGCAACCTCCTCCAGCCCCTACACCCCTCCCTATCTCTGTAACCTCCTCAAGCCCCTATACCCCTCCCTATCTCTGTAACCTCCTCCAGCCCCTACACCCCTCCCTATCTCTGTAACCTCCTCCAGCCCCTACACCCCTCCCTATCTCTGTAACCTCCTCCAGCCCCTAAACCCCTCCCTATCTCTGTAACCTCCTCCAGCCACTACACCCCTCCCTATCTCTGTAACCTCCTCCAGCCCCTACACCCCTCCCTATCTCTGTAACCTCCTCCGTTCCCTACGCCCCTCCCTAACTCTGCAACCTCCTCCAGCCCCTACACCCCTCCCTATCTCTGTAACCTCCTCCAGCCCCTATACCCCTCCCTATCTCTGTAACCTCCTCCAGCCCCTACACCCCTCCCTATCTCTGTAACCTCCACCAGCCCCTACACCCCTCTCTATCTCTGTAACCTCCTCCAGCCCCTACACCACCTCGCTATGTCTGTAACCTCCTCCAGCCCCTACACGCCTCCATATCTCTGTAAACTCCTGCAGCCCCTACACCCCTCCCTATCTCTGTAACCTCCTCCAGCCCCAACACCCCTCCCTATCTCTGTAACCTCCGCCAGCCCCTACACCCCTCCCTATCTCTGTAACCTCCTCCACCCCTACACCGAACCCTATCTCTGTAACTTCCTCCAGCCCCTACACCCCTCCCTATCTCTGTAACCACCTCCAGCCCCTACACCCCTCCCTATCTCTGTAACCTCCTCCACCCCTACACCCAACCCTATCTCTGTAACTTCCTCCAGCCTCTACACCCCTCCCTATCTCTGTAACCTCCACCAGCCCCTACACCCCTCTCTATCTCTGTAACCTCCTCCAGCCCCTACACCACCTCGCTATGTCTGTAACCTCCTCCAGCCCCTACACGCCTCCATATCTCTGTAAACTCCTGCAGCCCCTACACCCCTCCCTATCTCTGTAAACTCCTCCAGCCCCAACACACTTCCCTATCTCTGTAACCTCCTCCAGTCCCTATATCCCTCCCTATCCCTGTAACCACCTCCAGCCCCTACACCCCTCCCCATCTCTGTAACCTCCTCCAGCCCCTACACCCCTCCCTATCTCTGTAACCTTCTCCAGCCCCTACACCCCTCCCTATCTCTGCAACCTCCTCCAGCCCCCTATACCCCTCCCTATCTCTGCAAACTCCTCCAGCCTTTACAAATTCTCCCTATCTCTGTAACCTCCTCCGTTCCCTACACCCCTCCCTATCTCTGTACCCTCCCCCAGCCCCTACACCGCTCCCTATCTCTTTAACCTCCGCCAGCCCCTACACCCCTCCCTATCTATGTAACCTCCTCCAGCCCCTACACCCCTCCCTATCTCTGTAACCTCCTCCAGCCCCTAAACCCCTCCCTATCTCTGTAACCTCCTCCAACCCCTTCACCCCTCCCTATCTCTGTAACCTCCTCCAGCCCCTACACCCCTCCCTATCTCTGTAACCTCCTCCAGCCCCCTACACCCCTCCCTATCTCTGTAACCTCCTCCAGCCCCTACACCCCTCCCTATCTCTGTAACCTCCTCCAGCCCCTAGACCCCTCCCTATCTCTGTAACCTCCTCCAGCCCCTACACCCCTCCCTATCTCTGTAACCTCCTCCAGCCCCTACACCCCTCCCTATCACTGTAACCTCCTCCAGCCCCTACACACCTCCCTATCTCTGTAACCACCTCCAGCCCCTACACCCCTCCCTATCTCAGTAACCTCCTGCAGTACTTACAACACTCCCTATCTCTGTAACATCCTCCAGCCCCTACACCCCTCCCTATCTCTGTAACCTCCTCCAGCCCCTACACCCCTCCCTATCTCTGTAACCTCCTCCAGCCCCCTTCACCCCTCCCTATCTCTGTAACCTCCTCCAGCCCCTACACCCCACCCTATCTCTGTAACCTCCTCCAGCCCCTACACCCCTCCCTATCACTGTAACCTCCTCCAGCCCCTACACCCCTCCCTATCTCTGTAACCACCTCCAGCCCCTACACCCCTCCCTATCTCAGTAACCTCCTGAAGTACTTACAACCCTCCCTATCTCTGTAACCTCCTCCAGCCGCTACAACACTCCCTATCTCTGTAACCTCCTCCAGCCCCTACACCCCTCCCTCTCTCTGTAACCATCTCCAGCCCCTACACCACTCCCTATCTCTGTAACCTCCTCCAGCCCCGACACCCCTCCCTATCTCTGTAACCTCCTCCAGCCCCTACACCCCTCCCTATCTCTGTAACCTCTTCCTGCCCCTACACCCCTCCCTATCTCTGTAACCTCCTCCAGCCCCTACACCCCTCCCTATCTCTGTAACCTCCTCCAGCCCCTACACCCCTCCCTATCTCTGTAACCTCCTCCAGCCCCTACACCCCTGCCTATCTCTGTAACCTCCTCCAGCCCCTACACGCCTGCCTATCTCTGTAACCTCCTCCAGCACCTACACCCCTCCCTAACTCTGTAACCTCCTCCAGCCTCGAGACCCCTCACTATCTCTGTAACCACCTCCAGCACCTACACCCCTCCCTATCTCTGTAACCTCCTCCAGCCACTACACCAGTCCCTATCTCTGTAACCTCCTCCAGCCACTACACCCCTCCCTATCTCAGTAACCTCCTCCAGCCCCTACACCCTTCCCTATCTCTGAAACCTCCTCCAGCCACTACACCCCTCCCTATCTCTGTAACCATCTCCAGCCCCGACTCCCCTCCCTATCTCTGTAACCTCCTCCAGCCCCTACACCACTCCCTATCTCTGTAACCTCCTCCGTTCCCTACACCCCTCCCTAACTCTGCAACCTCCTCCAGCCCCTACACCCCTCCCTATCTCTGTAACCTCCTCCAGCCCCTATACCCCTCCCTATCTCTGTAACATCCTCCAGCACCTACGCCCCTCCCTATCTCTATAACCTCCTCCAGCCCCTACACCCCTCCCTATCTCTGTAACCTCCTCCAGCCCCTACACCCCTCCCTATCTCTGTAACCACCTCCAGCCCCTACACCCCTGCCTATCTCTGTAACTTCCTCCAGCACCTACACGCCTCCCTATCTCTGTAACCTCCTCCAGCCTCGAGACCCCTCACTATCTCTGTAACCTCCTCCAGCCCCTACACCCCTCCCTATCTCTGTAACCTCCTCCAGCCCCTACACCACTCCCTATCTCTGTTACCTCCTCCAGCCCCTACACCCCTCCCTATCTCTGTAACCTCCTCCAGCCCCTACACCCCTCCCTATCTCTGTAACCTCCTCCAGCCCCTACACCCCTCCCTATCTCTGTAACCTCCTCCAGCCACTACACCCCTCCCTATCTCTGTAACCTCCTCCAGCCCCTACACCCCTCCATATCTCTGTAACCTCCTCCGTTCCCTACACCCCTCCCTAACTCTGCAACCTCCTCCAGCCCCTACATCCCTCCCTATCTCTGTAACCTCCTCCAGCCCCTATACACCTCCCTATCTCTGTAACCTCCTCCAGCCCCTACACCCCTCCCTATCTCTGTAACCTCCACCAGCCCCTACACCCCTCCCTATCTCTGTAACCAACTCCAGCCCTACATCCCTCCCTATCTCTGTAACCTCCTCCAGCCCCTACACCCCCTCGCTATGTCTGTAACCTCCTCCAGCCCCTACACGCCTCCCTATCTCTGTAACCTCCTCCAGCCCCAACAACCCTCCCTATCTCTGTAACCTCCGCCAGCCCCTACACCCCTCCCTATCTCTGTAACCTCCTCCAGGCCCTACACCCCTCCCTATCTCTGTAACCTCCTCCAGCCCCAACACCCCTCCCTATCTCTGTAACCTCCGCCAGCCCCTACACCCCTCCCTATCTCTGTAACCTCCTCCACCCCTACACCCAACCCTATCTCTGTAACTTCCTCCAGCCCCTACAACTCTCCCTATCTCTGTAACCACCTCCAGCCCCTACACCCCTCCCTATCTCTGTAACATCCTCCAGCCCCTACACCCCTCCCTATCTCTGTAACCTCCTCCAGACCCTACACTCCTCCCTATCTCTGTAACCTCCTCCACCCCTACACCCAACCCTATCTCTGTAACTTCCTCCAGCCCCTACACCCCTCCCTATCTCTGTAACCACCTCCAGCCCCTACACCCTTCCCTATCTCTGTAACCTCCTCCAGTCCCTACACCCCTCCTCCCTATCTCTGTAACCTCCTCCAGCCCCTACACCCCTCCCCATCTCTGTAACCTCCTCCAGGCCCTACACCCCTCCCTATCTCTGTAACCTCCTCCAGCCCCTACACCACTCCCTATCTCTGTAACCTCCTCCAGCCCCTACAACACTCCCTATCTCTGTAACCTCCTCCAGCCACTACACACCTCCCTATCTCTGTAACCTCCTCCAGCCCCATCACCCCTCCCTATCTCTGTAACCTCCTCCAGCCCCTACACCCCTCCCTATCTCTGTAACCTCCTCCAGCACCTACACACCTCCCTATCTCTGCAACATCCTCCAGCCCCTACAGCCCTTCCTATCTCTGTAACCTCCTCCAGCCCCTACACAACTCCCTATCTCTGTAACCTCCTCCAACCCCTACACCCCTCCCTATCTCTGTAACCTCCTGCAGCCCCTACACCCCTCCCTATCTCTGTAACCTCCTCCAGCCCCTACACACCTCCCTATCTCTGTAACCACCTCCAGCCCCTACACCCCTCCCTATCTCTGTAACCTCCTCCAGCCCCTACACTCACCCCTGTCTCTGTAAACTCCTCCAGCCACTACTGCCCTCCATATCGCTGTAACCTCCTCCAGCCCCTACACCCTTCCTATCTCTGTAACCTCCACCAGCCTCTACGCCCCTCCCGATCTCTGTACCCTCCTCCAGACCCTACACACCTCCCTATCTCTGTAACCTCCTCCGTTCCCTATACCCCTCCCGATCTCTGTACCCTCCTCCAGTCCTACACCCCTCCCTATCTAAGTAACATCCTCCAGCCTCCTACACCCCTCCCTAACTCTGTAACCTCCTCCGTTCCCTACACCCCTCCCTATCTCTGTAACCTCCTCCAGTCCCCTACACCACTCCCTATCTCTGTATCCTCCTCCAGCCCCAACACCCCTCCCTATCTCTGTACCCTCCTCCAGCCCCTAAACCCCTCCCTATCTCTGTAAACTCCTCCAGCCCCTACACCCCTCCCTATCTCTGTAACCTCCTAGAGCCCCTACACCCCTCCCTATCTCTGTAACCTCCTCCAAACCCTGCACCCCTCCCTATCTCTGTACCCTCCTCCAGCCCCTAAACCCCTCCCTATCTGTGTAACCTCCTCCAGCCCCTACACCCCTCCCTATCTCTGTAAACTCCTCCAGCCCCTACAACCCTCCCGATCTCTGTAACCTCCTCCAGCCCCTACACCCCTCCATATCTCTGTAACCTCCTCGAGCCCCTACACCCCTCCCTATCTCTGTAACCTCCTCCTGCCCCTACACGCAACACTATCTCTGTAACCTCCTCCAGCCCCTACACCACTCCCTATCTCTGTAACCTCCTCCAGCACCTACAACCGTCCCAATCTATGTAACCTCCTCCAGCCCCTACAACCCTCCCTATCTCTGTAACATCCTCCAGTCCCGACACCCCTCCCAATCTCTTAACCTCCTCCAGCCCCCTAAACCCTTCCCTATCTCTGTAACCTCCTCCAGACCCTACACCCCTCCCTATCACTGTAACCTCCTCCAGCCCCTACTCCCCTCCCTATCTCTGTAACCTCCTCCAGCCCCTACACCCATCCATATCTCTGTAACCTCCTCCAGCCCCTACACACCTCCCTATCTCTGTAACCTCCTCCAGCCCCTACACCCCTCCCTATCTCTGTAACCTCCTCCAGCCCCTACACCCCTCCCTATCTCTGTAACCTCCTCCAGCCCCTACACCCCCTCCCTATCTCTGTAACCTCCTCCAGCCCCTACACCCCTCCCTATCTCTGTAACCTCCTCCAGCCCCTACACCCCTCCCTATCTCTGTAAGCTCCTCCAACCGCTACACCCCTCCCTATCTCTGTATCCTCCTCCAGCACCTACAACCCTCCCTATCTCTGTTAACTCCTCCAGTCCCTACAAACCTCCCTATCTTTGTAACCTCCTCCAGCCCTTGCACCCCTCCCTATCTCTGTATCTGCCTCTGGTCCCCTACACCCCTCCCTATCTCTGTATCCTCCACCAGCCCCTACACCCCTCCCTATCTCTGTAACCTCATCCAGCCCCTACACAACTCCCTATCTCTGTAACCTCCTCCAGCCGCTACACACCTCCCTTTCTCTGTAACCTCCTCCAGTCCCTACAACCCTCCCTATCTCTGAAACCTCCTCCAGCCCGTACACCCCTCCCTATCTCTGTAACCTCCTCCAGCGCCTACACCCCTCCCTATCTCTGTAAACTCCTCCAGCCTCTACACCCCTCCCTATCTCTGTAACCTCCTCCATCCCGTACAGCCCTCCCTACCTCTGTAACCTCCTCCAGCCCCAACAACCCTCCCTATCTTTGTAACCTCCTCCAGCCCCTACACCCCTCCCTATCTCTCTAACCTCCTCCATCCCCTACAACACTCCCTATCTCTTTAACCTCATCCAGCCCCTACACCCCTCCCTATCTCTGTAACCTCCTCGAGACCCGACAACCCTCCCTATCTCTGTAACCTCCTCCAGTCCCCTACACCCCTCCCTATCTCTGTAACCTCCTCAGCTCCTACAACTCTCCCTATCGCTGTTACCTCCTCCAGCCCCTACACCCCTCCCTATCACTGTAACCTCCTCGAGCCCCTACACCCCTCCCTATCTCTGTAACCTCCTCTAGCCCTACCCCCCTCCTTATCTCTGTAACCTCCTCCAGCCCTACCCCCCACCCTATCTCTGTAACCTCCTCCAGCCCCTACAAACCTCCCTATCTCTGTAACATCCTCCAGCCCCTACAATAATCCCCATCTCTGTAACCTCCTCCAGCCCCTACAACCCTCCCTATCTCTGTAAACTCCTACAGATACTACCACCCTCCCTATCTCTGTAACATCCTCCAGCCCCTACATCCCTCCCAATCTCTGTAACATCCTCCAGCCCCTAAACCCCTCCCTATCTCTGTAACCTCCTCCAGCCCCTACACCCCTCCCTATCTCTGTCACCTCCTCCAACCCCCTACACCCCTCCCTATCTCTGTACCCTCCTCAAGTACCTACACCCCTCCCTATCTCTGAAAACTCCTCCAGGCCCTACACCCCTCCCTATCTCTGTAACCTCCTCCAGCCCCTACACCCCTCCCTATCTCTGTAACCTCCTCCAGCCCCTACACCCCTCCCTATCTCTGTAACCTCCTCCACCCCTACACCCCTCCCTATCTCTGTAACCTCCTCCAGCCCCTACACCCCTCCCTATCTCTGTAACCTCCTCCAGCCCCTACACCCCTCCCTATCTCTGTAACCTCCTCCAGTCCCCAACACCCCTCCCTATCTCTGTAACCTCCTCCAGCCCCTACACCCCTCCCTATCTCTGTAACCTCCTCCAGCCCCTACACCCCTCCCTATTTCTGTAACATCCTCCAGCCCCTACACCCCTCCCTATCTCTGTAACCTCCTCCAGCCCCTACACCCCTCCCTATCTCTGTAACCTCCTCCAGCCTCTACACCCCTCCCTATCTCTGTAACATCCTCCAGCCCGTACACCCCTCCCTATCTCTGTTACCTCCTCCAGCCACTACACCCCTCCCTATCTCAGTACACTCCTCCAGCCCCTTCACCCCTCTCTATTTTTGTAAACTCCTCCAGCCCCTACAGCCCTCCCTATCTCTGTAACCTCCTCCAGCCCCTACACCCCTCCCTATCTCTGTAACCACCTCCAGCCCCTACACCCCTCCCTATCTCTGTAACCTCCTCCAGCCCCTACACCCCTCCCTATCTCTGTAACCTCCTCCAGCCCCTACACCCCTCCCTATCTCTGTAACCTCCTCCAGCCCCTACACCCCTCCCTATCTCTGTAAATTCCTCCAGCCCCTACACCCCTCCCTATCTCTGTAACCTCCTCCAGCCTCTACATCCGTCCGTATCTCTGCAACCTCCTCCAGCCCCTACAACACTCCCTATCTCTGTAACCTCCTCCAGCCACTACACACCTCCCTATCTCTGTAACCTCCTCCAGCCCCATCACCCCTCCCTATCTCTGTAACCTCCTCCAGCCCCTACACCCCTCCCTATCTCTGTAACCTCCTCCAGCACCTACACACCTCCCTATCTCTGCAACATCCTCCAGCCCCTACAGCCCTTCCTATCTCTGTAACCTCCTCCAGCCCCTACACAACTCCCTATCTCTGTAACCTCCTCCAACCCCTACACCCCTCCCTATCTCTGTAACCTCCTGCAGCCCCTACACCCCTCCCTATCTCTGTAACCTCCTCCAGCCCCTACACACCTCCCTATCTCTGTAACCACCTCCAGCCCCTACACCCCTCCCTATCTCTGTAACCTCCTCCAGCCCCTACACTCACCCCTGTCTCTGTAAACTCCTCCAGCCACTACAGCCCTCCATATCGCTGTAACCTCCTCCAGCCCCTACACCCTTCCTATCTCTGTAACCTCCACCAGCCTCTACGCCCCTCCCGATCTCTGTACCCTCCTCCAGACCCTACACACCTCCCTATCTCTGTAACCTCCTCCGTTCCCTATACCCCTCCCGATCTCTGTACCCTCCTCCAGTCCAACACCCCTCCCTATCTAAGTAACATCCTCCAGCCTCCTACACCCCTCCCTAACTCTGAAACCTCCTCCGTTCCCTACACCCCTCCCTATCTCTGTAACCTCCTCCAGTCCCCTACACCCCTCCCTATCTCTGTATCCTCCTCCAGCCCCAACACCCCTCCCTATCTCTGTACCCTCCTCCAGCCCCTAAACCCCTCCCTATCTCTGTAAACTCCTCCAGCCCCTACACCCCTCCCTATCTCTGTAACCTCCTAGAGCCCCTACACCCCTCCCTATCTCTGTACCCTCCTCCAGCCCCTACACCCCTCCCTATCTCTGTAACATCCTCCAAACCCTACACCCCTCCCTATCTCTGAAACATCCTCCAAACCCTACACCCCTCCCTATCTCTGTAACCTCCTCCAGCCCCTACACCCCTCCCTATCACTGTAACCTCCTCTAGCCCCTACACCCCAACCTATCTCTGTAAGCTCCTCCAGCCCCTACACCTCTCCCTATCTCTGTAACCTCCTCCAGCCCCTACACCCCTCCCTATCTCTGTAACCTCCTCCAGCCCCTACACCCCTCCCTATCTCTGTAACCTCCTCCAGCCCCTACACCCCTCCCTATCTCTGTAACCTCCTCCAGCCCCTACACCTATCCCTATCTCTGTAACCTCCTCCAGCCACTACACCCCTCCCTATCTCTGTAACCTCCTCCAGCCCCTACACCCCTCCCTATCTCTGTAACCTCCTCCAACCTCTACACCCCTCCCAATCTCTGCAACCTCCTCCAGCACCTACACCCGCCCCTATCTCTGCAACCTCCTCCAGCTCCTACACCCCTCCCTATCTCTGTAAACTCCTCCAAACCCTGCACCCCTCCCTATCTCTGTACCCTCCTCCAGCCCCTAAACCCCTCCCTATCTGTGTAACCTCCTCCAGCCCCTACACCCCTCCCTATCTCTGTAAACTCCTCCAGCCCCTACAACCCTCCCGATCTCTGTAACCTCCTCCAGCCCCTGCACCCCTCCATATCTCTGTAACCTCCTCGAGCCCCTACACCCCTCCCTATCTCTGTAACCTCCTCCTGCCCCTACACGCAACACTATCTCTGTAACCTCCTCCAGCCCCTACACCACTCCCTATCTCTGTAACCTCCTCCAGCACCTACAACCGTCCCAATCTATGTAACCTCCTCCAGCCCCTACAACCCTCCCTATCTCTGTAACATCCTCCAGTCCCGACACCCCTCCCAATCTCTTAACCTCCTCCAGCCCCCTAAACCATTCCCTATCTCTGTAACCTCCTCCAGACCCTACACCCCTCCCTATCACTGTAACCTCCTCCAGCCCCTACTCCCCTCCCTATCTCTGTAACGTCCTCCAGCCCCTACACCCATCCATATCTCTGTAACCTCCTCCAGCCCCTACACCCCTCCCTATCTTTGTAACCTCCTCCAGCCCTTGCACCCCTCCCTAACTCTGTATCCGCCTCTGGTCCCCCACACCCCTCCCTATCTCTGTATCCTCTACCAGCCCCTACACCCCTCCCTATCTCTGTAACCTCCTCCAGCCCCTACACACCTCCCTATCTCTGTAACCTCCTCCAGCCGCTACACACCTCCCTTTCTCTGTAACCTCCTCCAGTCCCTACAACCCTCCCTATCTCTGAAACCTCCTCCAGCCCGTACACCCCTCCCTATCTCTGTAACCTCCTCCAGCGCCTACACCCCTCCCTATCTCTGTAACCTCCTCCAGCCTCTACACCCCTCCCTATCTCTGTAACCTCCTCCATCCCGTACAGCCCTCCCTACCTCTGTAACCTCCTCCAGCCCCAACAACCCTCCCTATCTTTGTAACCTCCTCCAGCCCCTACACCCCTCCCTATCTCTCTAACCTCCTCCATCCCCTACAACACTCCCTATCTCTTTAACCTCATCCAGCCCCTACACCCCTCCCTATCTCTGTAACCTCCTCGAGACCCGACAACCCTCCCTATCTCTGTAACCTCCTCCAGTCCCCTACACCCCTCCCTATCTCTGTAACCTCCTCAGCTCCTACAACTCTCCCTATCGCTGTTACCTCCTCCAGCCCCTACACCCCTCCCTATCTCTGTAACCTCCTCGAGCCCCTACACCCCTCCCTATCTCTGTAACCTCCTCTAGCCCTACCCCCCTCCTTATCTCTGTAACCTCCTCCAGCCCTACCCCCCTCCCTATCTCTGTAACCTCCTCCAGCCCCTACAAACCTCCCTATCTCTGTAACATCCTCCAGCCCCTACAATAATCCCCATCTCTGTAACCTCCTCCAGCCCCTACAACCCTCCCTATCTCTGTAAACTCCTACAGATACTACCACCCTCCCTATCTCTGTAACATCCTCCAGCCCCTACATCCCTCCCAATCTCTGTAACATCCTCCAGCCCCTAAACCCCTCCCTATCTCTGTAACCTCCTCCAGCCCCTACACCCCTCCCTATCTCTGTCACCTCCTCCAACCCCCTACACCCCTCCCTATCTCTGTACCCTGCTCAAGTACCTACACCCCTCCCCATCTCTGTAACCTCCTCCAGCCCGTACAGCCCTCCCTATCTCTGAAAACTCCTCCAGGCCCTACACCCCTCCCTATCTCTGTAACCTCCTCCAGCCCCTACACCCCTCCCTATCTCTGTAACCTCCTCCAGCCCCTACACCCCTCCCTATCTCTGTAACCTCCTCCACCCCTACACCCCTCCCTATCTCTGTAACCTCCTCCAGCCCCTACACCCCTCCCTATCTCTGTAACCTCCTCCAGCCCCTACACCCCTCCCTATCTCTGTAACCTCCTCCAGTCCCCAACACCCCTCCCTATCTCTGTAACCTCCTCCAGCCCCTACACCCCTCCCGATCTCTGTAACCTCCTCCAGCCCCTACACCCCTCCCTATCTCTGTAAACTCCTCCACCCCTACACCCCTCCCTATCTCTGTAACCTCCTCCAGCCCCTACACCCCTCCCTATATCTGTAACCTCCTCCAGCCCCTACACCCCTCCCTATCTCTGTAACCTCCTCCAGTCCCCAACACCCCTCCCTATCTCTGTAACCTCCTCCAGCCCCTACACCCCTCCCTATCTCTGTAAACTCCTCCAGCCCCTACGCCCCTCCCTATTTCTGTAACCTCCTCCAGCCCCTACCACCCTCCCTATCTCTGTAACCTCCTCCAGCCCCTACACCCCTCCCTATCTCTGTAACCTCCTCCAGCCTCTACACCCCTCCCTATCTCTGTAACATCCTCCAGCCCGTACACCCCTCCCTATCTCTGTTACCTCCTCCAGCCACTACACCCCTCCCTATCTCAGTACACTCCTCCAGCCCCTACACCCCTCTCTATTTTTGTAAACTCCTCCAGCCCCTACAGCCCTCCCTATCTCTGTAACCTCCTCCAGCCCCTACACCCCTCCCTATCTCTGTAACCACCTCCAGCCCCTACACCCCTCCCTATCTCTGTAACCTCCTCCAGCCCCTACACCCCTCCCTATCTCTGTAACCTCCTCCAGCCCCTACACCCCTCCCTATCTCTGTAATCTCCTCCAGCCCCTACACCCCTCCCTATCTCTGTAAATTCCTCCAGCCCCTACACCCCTCCCTATCTCTGTAACCTCCTCCAGCCTCTACATCCCTCCGTATCTCTGCAACCTCCTCCAACCCCTACAACACTCCCTATCTCTGTAACCTCCTCCAGCCACTACACACCTCCCTATCTCTGTAACCTCCTCCAGCCCCATCACCCCTCCCTATCTCTGTAACCTCCTCCAGCCCCTACACCCCTCCCTATCTCTGTAACCTCCTCCAGCACCTACACACCTCCCTATCTCTGCAACATCCTCCAGCCCCTACAGCCCTTCCTATCTCTGTAACCTCCTCCAGCCCCTACACAACTCCCTATCTCTGTAACCTCCTCCAACCCCTACACCCCTCCCTATCTCTGTAACCTCCTGCAGCCCCTACACCCCTCCCTATCTCTGTAACCTCCTCCAGCCCCTACACACCTCCCTATCTCTGTAACCACCTCCAGCCCCTACACCCCTCCCTATCTCTGTAACCTCCTCCAGCCCCTACACTCACCCCTGTCTCTGTAAACTCCTCCAGCCACTACAGCCCTCCATATCGCTGTAACCTCCTCCAGCCCCTACACCCTTCCTATCTCTGTAACCTCCACCAGCCTCTACGCCCCTCCCGATCTCTGTACCCTCCTCCAGACCCTACACACCTCCCTATCTCTGTAACCTCCTCCGTTCCCTATACCCCTCCCGATCTCTGTACCCTCCTCCAGTCCAACACCCCTCCCTATCTAAGTAACATCCTCCAGCCTCCTACACCCCTCCCTAACTCTGTAACCTCCTCCGTTCCCTACACCCCTCCCTATCTCTGTAACCTCCTCCAGTCCCCTACACCCCTCCCTATCTCTGTATCCTCCTCCAGCCCCAACACCCCTCCCTATCTCTGTACCCTCCTCCAGCCCCTAAACCCCTCCCTATCTCTGTAAACTCCTCCAGCCCCTACACCCCTCCCTATCTCTGTAACCTCCTAGAGCCCCTACACCCCTCCCTATCTCTGTACCCTCCTCCAGCCCCTACACCCCTCCCTATCTCTGTAACATCCTCCAAACCCTACACCCCTCCCTATCTCTGTAACATCCTCCAAACCCTACACCCCTCCCTATCTCTGTAACCTCCTCCAGCCCCTACACCCCTCCCTATCACTGTAACCTCCTCCAGCCCCTACACCCCAACCTATCTCTGTAAGCTCCTCCAGCCCCTACACCTCTCCCTATCTCTGTAACCTCCTCCAGCCCCTACACCCCTCCCTATCTCTGTAACCTCCTCCAGCCCCTACACCCCTCCCTATCTCTGTAACCTCCTCCAGCCCCTACACCTATCCCTATCTCTGTAACCTCCTCCAGCCACTACACCCCTCCCTATCTCTGTAACCTCCTCCAGCCCCTACACCCCTCCCTATCTCTGTAACCTCCTCCAACCTCTACACCCCTCCCAATCTCTGCAACCTCCTCCAGCACCTACACCCGCCCCTATCTCTGCAACCTCCTCCAGCTCCTACACCCCCTCCCTATCTCTGTAACCTCCTCCAAACCCTGCACCCCTCCCTATCTCTGTACCCTCCTCCAGCCCCTAAACACCTCCCTATCTGTGTAACCTCCTCCAGCCCCTACACCCCTCCCTATCTCTGTAAACTCCTCCAGCCCCTACAACCCTCCCGATCTCTGTAACCTCCTCCAGCCCCTGCACCCCTCCATATCTCTGTAACCTCCTCGAGCCCCTACACCCCTCCCTATCTCTGTAACCTCCTCCTGCCCCTACACGCAACACTATCTCTGTAACCTCCTCCAGCCCCTACACCACTCCCTATCTCTGTAACCTCCTCCAGCACCTACAACCGTCCCAATCTATGTAACCTCCTCCAGCCCCTACAACCCTCCCTATCTCTGTAACATCCTCCAGTCCCGACACCCCTCCCAATCTCTTAACCTCCTCCAGCCCCCTAAACCCTTCCCTATCTCTGTAACCTCCTCCAGACCCTACACCCCTCCCTATCACTGTAACCTCCTCCAGCCCCTACTCCCCTCCCTATCTCTGTAACCTCCTCCAGCCCCTACACCCATCCATATCTCTGTAACCTCCTCCAGCCCCTACACCCCTCCCTATCTTTGTAACCTCCTCCAGCCCTTGCACCCCTCCCTATCTCTGTATCCGCCTCTGGTCCCCTACACCCCTCCCTATCTCTGTATCCTCCACGAGCCCCTACACCCCTCCCTATCTCTGTAACCTCCTCCAGCCCCTACACACCTCCCTATCTCTGTAACCTCCTCCAGCCGCTACACACCTCCCTTTCTCTGTAACCTCCTCCAGTCCCTACAACCCTCCCTATCTCTGAAACCTCCTCCAGCCCGTACACCCCTCCCTATCTCTGTAACCTCCTCCAGCGCCTACACCCCTCCCTATCTCTGTAACCTCCTCCAGCCTCTACACCCCTCCCTATCTCTGTAACCTCCTCCATCCCGTACAGCCCTCCCTACCTCTGTAACCTCCTCCAGCCCCAACAACCCTCCCTATCTTTGTAACCTCCTCCAGCCCCTACACCCCTCCCTATCTCTCTAACCTCCTCCATCCCCTACAACACTCCCTATCTCTTTAACCTCATCCAGCCCCTACACCCCTCCCTATCTCTGTAACCTCCTCGAGACCCGACAACCCTCCCTATCTCTGTAACCTCCTCCAGTCCCCTACACACCTCCCTATCTCTGTAACCTACTCAGCTCCTACAACTCTCCCTATCGCTGTTACCTCCTCCAGCCCCTACACCCCCTCCCTATCTCTGTAACCTCCTCGAGCCCCTACACCCCTCCCTATCTCTGTAACCTCCTCTAGCCCTACCCCCCTCCTTATCTCTGTAACCTCCTCCAGCCCTACCCCCCTCCCTATCTCTGTAACCTCCTCCAGCCCCTACAAACCTCCCTATCTCTGTAACATCCTCCAGCCCCTACAATAATCCCCATCTCTGTAACCTCCTCCAGCCCCTACAACCCTCCCTATCTCTGTAAACTCCTACAGATACTACCACCCTCCCTATCTCTGTAACATCCTCCAGCCCCTACATCCCTCCCAATCTCTGTAACATCCTCCAGCCCCTAAACCCCTCCCTATCTCTGTAACCTCCTCCAGCCCCTACACCCCTCCCTATCTCTGTCACCTCCTCCAACCCCCTACACCCCTCCCTATCTCTGTACCCTCCTCAAGTACCTACACCCCTCCCCATCTCTGTAACCTCCTCCAGCCCGTACAGCCCTCCCTATCTCTGAAAACTCCTCCAGGCCCTACACCCCTCCCTATCTCTGTAACCTCCTCCAGCCCGTACACCCCTCCCTATCTCTGTAACCTCCTCCAGCCCCTACACCCCTCCCTATCTCTGTAACCTCCTCCACCCCTACACCCCTCCCTATCTCTGTAACCTCCTCCAGCCCCTACACCCCTCCCTATCTCTGTAACCTCCTCCAGCCCCTACACCCCTCCCTATCTCTGTAACCTCCTCCAGTCCCCAACACCCCTCCCTATCTCTGTAACCTCCTCCAGCCCCTACACCCCTCCCTATCTCTGTAACCTCCTCTAGCCCTACCCCCCTCCTTATCTCTGTAACCTCCTCCAGCCCTACCCCCCTCCCTATCTCTGTAACCTCCTCCAGCCCCTACAAACCTCCCTATCTCTGTAACATCCTCCAGCCCCTACAATAATCCCCATCTCTGTAACCTCCTCCAGCCCCTACAACCCTCCCTATCTCTGTAAACTCCTACAGATACTACCACCCTCCCTATCTCTGTAACATCCTCCAGCCCCTACATCCCTCCCAATCTCTGTAACATCCTCCAGCCCCTAAACCCCTCCCTATCTCTGTAACCTCCTCCAGCCCCTACACCCCTCCCTATCTCTGTCACCTCCTCCAACCCCCTACACCCCTCCCTATCTCTGTACCCTGCTCAAGTACCTACACCCCTCCCCATCTCTGTAACCTCCTCCAGCCCGTACAGCCCTCCCTATCTCTGAAAACTCCTCCAGGCCCTACACCCCTCCCTATCTCTGTAACCTCCTCCAGCCCCTACACCCCTCCCTATCTCTGTAACCTCCTCCAGCCCCTACACCCCTCCCTATCTCTGTAACCTCCTCCACCCCTACACCCCTCCCTATCTCTGTAACCTCCTCCAGCCCCTACACCCCTCCCTATCTCTGTAACCTCCTCCAGCCCCTACACCCCTCCCTATCTCTGTAACCTCCTCCAGTCCCCAACACCCCTCCCTATCTCTGTAACCTCCTCCAGCCCCTACACCCCTCCCGATCTCTGTAACCTCCTCCAGCCCCTACACCCCTCCCTATCTCTGTAAACTCCTCCACACCTACACCCCTCCCTATCTCTGTAACCTCCTCCAGCCCCTACACCCCTCCCTATATCTGTAACCTCCTCCAGCCCCTACACCCCTCCCTATCTCTGTAACCTCCTCCAGTCCCCAACACCCCTCCCTATCTCTGTAACCTCCTCCAGCCCCTACACCCCTCCCTATCTCTGTAAACTCCTCCAGCCCCTACGCCCCTCCCTATTTCTGTAACCTCCTCCAGCCCCTACCACCCTCCCTATCTCTGTAACCTCCTCCAGCCCCTACACCCCTCCCTATCTCTGTAACCTCCTCCAGCCTCTACACCCCTCCCTATCTCTGTAACATCCTCCAGCCCGTACACCCCTCCCTATCTCTGTTACCTCCTCCAGCCACTACACCCCTCCCTATCTCAGTACACTCCTCCAGCCCCTACACCCCTCTCTATTTTTGTAAACTCCTCCAGCCCCTACAGCCCTCCCTATCTCTGTAACCTCCTCCAGCCCCTACACCCCTCCCTATCTCTGTAACCACCTCCAGCCCCTACACCCCTCCCTATCTCTGTAACCTCCTCCAGCCCCTACACCCCTCCCTATCTCTGTAACCTCCTCCAGCCCCTACACCCCTCCCTATCTCTGTAATCTCCTCCAGCCCCTACACCCCTCCCTATCTCTGTAAATTCCTCCAGCCCCTACACCCCTCCCTATCTCTGTAACCTCCTCCAGCCTCTACATCCCTCCGTATCTCTGCAACCTCCTCCAACCCCTACAACACTCCCTATCTCTGTAACCTCCTCCAGCCACTACACACCTCCCTATCTCTGTAACCTCCTCCAGCCCCATCACCCCTCCCTATCTCTGTAACCTCCTCCAGCCCCTACACCCCTCCCTATCTCTGTAACCTCCTCCAGCACCTACACACCTCCCTATCTCTGCAACATCCTCCAGCCCCTACAGCCCTTCCTATCTCTGTAACCTCCTCCAACCCCTACACCCCTCCCTATCTCTGTAACCTCCTGCAGCCCCTACACCCCTCCCTATCTCTGTAACCTCCTCCAGCCCCTACACACCTCCCTATCTCTGTAACCACCTCCAGCCCCTACACCCCTCCCTATCTCTGTAACCTCCTCCAGCCCCTACACTCACCCCTGTCTCTGTAAACTCCTCCAGCCACTACAGCCCTCCATATCGCTGTAACCTCCTCCAGCCCCTACACCCTTCCTATCTCTGTAACCTCCACCAGCCTCTACGCCCCTCCCGATCTCTGTACCCTCCTCCAGACCCTACACACCTCCCTATCTCTGTAACCTCCTCCGTTCCCTATACCCCTCCCGATCTCTGTACCCTCCTCCAGTCCAACACCCCTCCCTATCTAAGTAACATCCTCCAGCCTCCTACACCCCTCCCTAACTCTGTAACCTCCTCCGTTCCCTACACCCCTCCCTATCTCTGTAACCTCCTCCAGTCCCCTACACCCCTCCCTATCTCTGTATCCTCCTCCAGCCCCAACACCCCTCCCTATCTCTGTACCCTCCTCCAGCCCCTAAACCCCTCCCTATCTCTGTAAACTCCTCCAGCCCCTACACCCCTCCCTATCTCTGTAACCTCCTAGAGCCCCTACACCCCTCCCTATCTCTGTACCCTCCTCCAGCCCCTACACCCCTCCCTATCTCTGTAACATCCTCCAAACCCTACACCCCTCCCTATCTCTGTAACATCCTCCAAACCCTACACCCCTCCCTATCTCTGTAACCTCCTCCAGCCCCTACACCCCTCCCTATCACTGTAACCTCCTCCAGCCCCTACACCCCAACCTATCTCTGTAAGCTCCTCCAGCCCCTACACCTCTCCCTATCTCTGTAACCTCCTCCAGCCCCTACACCCCTCCCTATCTCTGTAACCTCCTCCAGCCCCTACACCCTTCCCTATCTCTGTAACCTCCTCCAGCCCCTACACCTATCCCTATCTCTGTAACCTCCTCCAGCCACTACACCCCTCCCTATCTCTGTAACCTCCTCCAGCCCCTACACCCCTCCCTATCTCTGTAACCTCCTCCAACCTCTACACCCCTCCCAATCTCTGCAACCTCCTCCAGCACCTACACCCGCCCCTATCTCTGCAACCTCCTCCAGCTCCTACACCCCTCCCTATCTCTGTAACCTCCTCCAAACCCTGCACCCCTCCCTATCTCTGTACCCTCCTCCAGCCCCTAAACACCTCCCTATCTGTGTAACCTCCTCCAGCCCCTACACCCCTCCCTATCTCTGTAAACTCCTCCAGCCCCTACAACCCTCCCGATCTCTGTAACCTCCTCCAGCCCCTGCACCCCTCCATATCTCTGTAACCTCCTCGAGCCCCTACACCCCTCCCTATCTCTGTAACCTCCTCCTGCCCCTACACGCAACACTATCTCTGTAACCTCCTCCAGCCCCTACACCACTCCCTATCTCTGTAACCTCCTCCAGCACCTACAACCGTCCCAATCTATGTAACCTCCTCCAGCCCCTACAACCCTCCCTATCTCTGTAACATCCTCCAGTCCCGACACCCCTCCCAATCTCTTAACCTCCTCCAGCCCCCTAAACCCTTCCCTATCTCTGTAACCTCCTCCAGACCCTACACCCCTCCCTATCACTGTAACCTCCTCCAGCCCCTACTCCCCTCCCTATCTCTGTAACCTCCTCCAGCCCCTACACCCATCCATATCTCTGTAACCTCCTCCAGCCCCTACACCCCTCCCTATCTTTGTAACCTCCTCCAGCCCTTGCACCCCTCCCTATCTCTGTATCCGCCTCTGGTCCCCTACACCCCTCCCTATCTCTGTATCCTCCACGAGCCCCTACACCCCTCCCTATCTCTGTAACCTCCTCCAGCCCCTACACACCTCCCTATCTCTGTAACCTCCTCCAGCCGCTACACACCTCCCTTTCTCTGTAACCTCCTCCAGTCCCTACAACCCTCCCTATCTCTGAAACCTCCTCCAGCCCGTACACCCCTCCCTATCTCTGTAACCTCCTCCAGCGCCTACACCCCTCCCTATCTCTGTAACCTCCTCCAGCCTCTACACCCCTCCCTATCTCTGTAACCTCCTCCATCCCGTACAGCCCTCCCTACCTCTGTAACCTCCTCCAGCCCCAACAACCCTCCCTATCTTTGTAACCTCCTCCAGCCCCTACACCCCTCCCTATCTCTCTAACCTCCTCCATCCCCTACAACACTCCCTATCTCTTTAACCTCATCCAGCCCCTACACCCCTCCCTATCTCTGTAACCTCCTCGAGACCCGACAACCCTCCCTATCTCTGTAACCTCCTCCAGTCCCCTACACACCTCCCTATCTCTGTAACCTACTCAGCTCCTACAACTCTCCCTATCGCTGTTACCTCCTCCAGCCCCTACACCCCTCCCTATCTCTGTAACCTCCTCGAGCCCCTACACCCCTCCCTATCTCTGTAACCTCCTCTAGCCCTACCCCCCTCCTTATCTCTGTAACCTCCTCCAGCCCTACCCCCCTCCCTATCTCTGTAACCTCCTCCAGCCCCTACAAACCTCCCTATCTCTGTAACATCCTCCAGCCCCTACAATAATCCCCATCTCTGTAACCTCCTCCAGCCCCTACAACCCTCCCTATCTCTGTAAACTCCTACAGATACTACCACCCTCCCTATCTCTGTAACATCCTCCAGCCCCTACATCCCTCCCAATCTCTGTAACATCCTCCAGCCCCTAAACCCCTCCCTATCTCTGTAACCTCCTCCAGCCCCTACACCCCTCCCTATCTCTGTCACCTCCTCCAACCCCCTACACCCCTCCCTATCTCTGTACCCTCCTCAAGTACCTACACCCCTCCCCATCTCTGTAACCTCCTCCAGCCCGTACAGCCCTCCCTATCTCTGAAAACTCCTCCAGGCCCTACACCCCTCCCTATCTCTGTAACCTCCTCCAGCCCGTACACCCCTCCCTATCTCTGTAACCTCCTCCAGCCCCTAGACCCCTCCCTATCTCTGTAACCTCCTCCACCCCTACACCCCTCCCTATCTCTGTAACCTCCTCCAGCCCCTACACCCCTCCCTATCTCTGTAACCTCCTCCAGCCCCTACACCCCTCCCTATCTCTGTAACCTCCTCCAGTCCCCAACACCCCTCCCTATCTCTGTAACCTCCTCCAGCCCCTACACCCCTCCCTATCTCTGTAACCTCCTCCAGCCCCTACACCCCTCCCTATTTCTGTAACCTCCTCCAGCCCCTACACCCCTCCCTATCTCTGTAACCTCCTCCAGCCCCTACACCCCTCCCTATCTCTGTAACCTCCTCCAGCCTCTACACCCCTCCCTATCTCTGTAACCTCCTCCAGCCCGTACACCCCTCCCTATCTCTGTTACCTCCTCCAGCCACTACACCCCTCCCTATCTCAGTACACTCCTCCAGCCCCTACACCCCTCTCTATTTTTGTAAACTCCTCCAGCCCCTACAGCCCTCCCTATCTCTGTAACCTCCTCCAGCCCCTACACCCCTCCCTATCTCTGTAACCACCTCCAGCCCCTACACCCCTCCCTATCTCTGTAACCTCCTCCAGCCCCTACACCCCTCCCTATCTCTGTAACCTCCTCCAGCCCCTACACCCCTCCCTATCTCTGTAACCTCCTCCAGCCCCTACACCCCTCCCTATCTCTGTAAATTCCTCCAGCCCCTAAACCCCTCCCTATCTCTGTAACCTCCTTTAGCCTCTACATCCCTCCCTATCTCTGTAACCTCCTCCAGCCCGTACACCCCTCCCTATCTCTGTAACCTCCTCCAGCCCCTACACCCCTCCCTATCTCTGTAACCTCCTCCAGCCCCCTACACCCCTCCCTATCTCTGTAACCTCCTCCAGGCCCCTACACCCCTCCCTATCTCTGTAACCCTCTCCAGCCCCTACACCCCTCCCTATCTCTGTAACCTCCTCCAGCCACTACACCCCTCCCTATCTCTGTAACCTCCTCCAGCCCCTACACCCCTCCCTATCTCTGTAACCTCCTCCAGCCCCTACACCCCTCCCTATTTCTGTAACCTCCTCCAGCCCCTACACCCCTCCCTATCTCTGTAACCTCCTCGAGCCCCTACACCCCTCCCTATCTCTGTAACCTCCTCTAGCCCTACCCCCCTCCTTATCTCTGTAACCTCCTCCAGCCCTACCCCCCTCCCTATCTCTGTAACCTCCTCCAGCCCCTACAAACCTCCCTATCTCTGTAACATCCTCCAGCCCCTACAATAATCCCCATCTCTGTAACCTCCTCCAGCCCCTACAACCCTCCCTATCTCTGTAAACTCCTACAGATACTACCACCCTCCCTATCTCTGTAACATCCTCCAGCCCCTACATCCCTCCCAATCTCTGTAACATCCTCCAGCCCCTAAACCCCTCCCTATCTCTGTAACCTCCTCCAGCGCCTACACCCCTCCCTATCTCTGTAACCTCCTCCAGCCTCTACACCCCTCCCTATCTCTGTAACCTCCTCCATCCCGTACAGCCCTCCCTACCTCTGTAACCTCCTCCAGCCCCAACAACCCTCCCTATCTTTGTAACCTCCTCCAGCCCCTACACCCCTCCCTATCTCTCTAACCTCCTCCATCCCCTACAACACTCCCTATCTCTTTAACCTCATCCAGCCCCTACACCCCTCCCTATCTCTGTAACCTCCTCGAGACCCGACAACCCTCCCTATCTCTGTAACCTCCTCCAGTCCCCTACACCCCTCCCTATCTCTGTAACCTACTCAGCTCCTACAACTCTCCCTATCGCTGTTACCTCCTCCAGCCCCTACACCCCTCCCTATCTCTGTAACCTCCTCGAGCCCCTACACCCCTCCCTATCTCTGTAACCTCCTCTAGCCCTACCCCCCTCCTTATCTCTGTAACCTCCTCCAGCCCTACCCCCCTCCCTATCTCTGTAACCTCCTCCAGCCCCTACAAACCTCCCTATCTCTGTAACATCCTCCAGCCCCTACAATAATCCCCATCTCTGTAACCTCCTCCAGCCCCTACAACCCTCCCTATCTCTGTAAACTCCTACAGATACTACCACCCTCCCTATCTCTGTAACATCCTCCAGCCCCTACATCCCTCCCAATCTCTGTAACATCCTCCAGCCCCTACACCCCTCCCTATCTCTGTCACCTCCTCCAACCCCCTACACCCCTCCCTATCTCTGTACCCTCCTCAAGTACCTACACCCCTCCCCATCTCTGTAACCTCCTCCAGCCCGTACAGCCCTCCCTATCTCTGAAAACTCCTCCAGGCCCTACACCCCTCCCTATCTCTGTAACCTCCTCCAGCCCGTACACCCCTCCCTATCTCTGTAACCTCCTCCAGCCCCTAGACCCCTCCCTATCTCTGTAACCTCCTCCACCCCTACACCCCTCCCTATCTCTGTAACCTCCTCCAGCCCCTACACCCCTCCCTATCTCTGTAACCTCCTCCAGCCCCTACACCCCTCCCTATCTCTGTAACCTCCTCCAGTCCCCAACACCCCTCCCTATCTCTGTAACCTCCTCCAGCCCCTACACCCCTCCCTATCTCTGTAACCTCCTCCAGCCCCTACACCCCTCCCTATTTCTGTAACCTCCTCCAGCCCCTACACCCCTCCCTATCTCTGTAACCTCCTCCAGCCCCTACACCCCTCCCTATCTCTGTAACCTCCTCCAGCCTCTACACCCCTCCCTATCTCTGTAACCTCCTCCAGCCCGTACACCCCTCCCTATCTCTGTTACCTCCTCCAGCCACTACACCCCTCCCTATCTCAGTACACTCCTCCAGCCCCTACACCCCTCTCTATTTTTGTAAACTCCTCCAGCCCCTACAGCCCTCCCTATCTCTGTAACCTCCTCCAGCCCCTACACCCCTCCCTATCTCTGTAACCACCTCCAGCCCCTACACCCCTCCCTATCTCTGTAACCTCCTCCAGCCCCTACACCCCTCCCTATCTCTGTAACCTCCTCCAGCCCCTACACCCCTCCCTATCTCTGTAACCTCCTCCAGCCCCTACACCCCTCCCTATCTCTGTAAATTCCTCCAGCCCCTAAACCCCTCCCTATCTCTGTAACCTCCTTTAGCCTCTACATCCCTCCCTATCTCTGTAACCTCCTCCAGCCCGTACACCCCTCCCTATCTCTGTAACCTCCTCCAGCCCCTACACCCCTCCCTATCTCTGTAACCTCCTCCAGGCCCCTACACCCCTCCCTATCTCTGTAACCCTCTCCAGCCCCTACACCCCTCCCTATCTCTGTAACCTCCTCCAGCCACTACACCCCTCCCTATCTCAGTACACTCCTCCAGCCCCTACACCCCTCTCTATTTTTGTAAACTCCTCCAGCCCCTACACCCCTCCCTATCTCTGTAACCTCCTCCATCCCCTACTTCCCTCCCTATCTCTGTAACTACATCCAGCCTCTACGCCCCTCCTTATCTCTGTAACCACCTCCATCCCCTACTTCCCTCCCTATCTCTGTAACATCCTCCAGTCCCTAGACACATCCCTATCTCTGTAACCTCCTCCAGCCCCTACACCCCTCCCTATCTCTGTAACCTCCTCCAGCCCCGACACCCCTCCCTATCTCTGTAACCTCCTCCAGCCCCTACACCCCTCCCTATCTCTGTAACCTCCTCCAGCCCCTACACCCCTCCCTATCTCTGTAATCTCCTCCATCCCCGACTTCCCTCCCTAACTCTGTAACCTCCTCCAGCCCCTACACCCCTCCCTATCTCTGTAACCTCCTCCAGCCCCTGCAACACCCCTTATCTCTGTAACCTCCTCCTTCCCCTACACCCCTCCCTATCTCTGTAACCTCCTCCAGCCCCTACACCCCCTATCTCTGTAACCTCCTCCAGCCCCTACTCCCCTCCCTATCTCTGTAATCTCCTCCAGCCCCTACACTCCTCCCTATCTCTGTAACCTCCTCCAACCCCTACACCTCTCCCTATCTCTGTAACCTCCTCCAACCCCTACACCTGTCCCTATCTCTGTAACCTCCTCCAGCCCCTACACCCCTCCCTATCTCTGTTACCACCTCCAGCCCCTACACCCCTCCCTATCTCTGTAACCTCCTCCAGCCCCTACACCCCTCCCTATCTCTGTAACCTCCTCCAGCCCCTACACTCCTCCCTATCTCTGTAACCTCCTCCAGCCCCTACAACCCTCACTATCTCTGTAACATCCTCCAGCCCCTACACCCCTCCCTATCTCTGTAACCTCCTCCAGCCCCTACAACCCTCACTATCTCTGTAACATCCTCCAGCCCCTACACCCCTCCCTATCTCTGTAACCTCCTCCAACCCCTATACCCCTCCCTATCTCTGTAACCTCCTCCAGCCCCTACACCCCTCCCTATCTCTGTAACCTCCTCCAGCCCCTATACCCCTCCCTATCTCTGTATCCTCCCTCTCTCTCTCTCTCTGTCCCTCTCTGTATCTCTCTCTCTGTCTCTCTCTCTCTCCCTCACCCTCTCTCTCTCTGTGTCTCTCTCTCTGTCTCTCTCTCTGTATCTGTGTCTCTATCTCTCTCTCTCTCTCTGTGTCTCTCTCTCTCTCTCTGTATCTCTCTCTCTCTGTATATTTCACTCTCACTGTGTCTCTCTCTCCTCCTTCAAGATGCTCCTTGTACCTTGTACACTGAACCTCTCCGCCTATCTCTCTCTCTCTCTCTCTCTCACTCTCTCTCTCTCTTTGGCTCTGCCTCAATTTCTCTGTTTCTCTTACCTCCTTTAAGACGCTGCTTGTACCGATCTCTGTGTCTGAACTTATGCTCTCCTGTCCCTAATATCTCCCTGTGTGACTCGGTCTTCGATTCTCTTTGATACGTTACCTGATAAGTTCCGGGATTGTCGAAAGCATTGAACATGCGATACAGACCCACGGTCATATCGGACCAGCGCGCTACAGCCGCAGGCCATTCGGCCGCTCCCGTCTGTACGAGCTGCTGATGCACTGGGGGGGGGAATCACACCTCAGCCTTCAGTACAAGGGTGAAAAAGACAGGGACGATGGGAGGGAAAGGGGCCTCAAGTTATTTCATTGCTCTCGCATCCCCCTCATCTGCGAATGATGGCGGTGCAGGGGGAGGGGAGGGGGCTGGGCACCCGCACTCAGCTCATAATCGGCACTTCGGCCATGGGAGGCATCGCGCATCCAAACAAATGCCAGCTCTCGCCTCACGACGGGGTGGGGCGGCGGGGGGGTGGGGTTGTGAGGGAGTGCCGCAGTACGGTGCAGAAGTGGGGAACCGTCACCACCTCCAGGAGGGTACTGAGGGCAAGTGGGTCTCGCCAGCACAAGGCCAGGGGGAGGGACTGGCAGTCATGGAGCAGACGGACCAACACACTGTTAAAATGAATGTGCTTTACATACAGGAACTCGAGGAGACTATGACTGTAGAGAATGAGGGGAACAGGTGAGTGAAACATTAACATTCAGCCGCCCCAGTGAAAGATCAACAGACACCGGGGAGGGAGTTACAGTCTGGAATCTAATCGAGGGGTTCGGGGTGGGTTTATATATAGAATAACAGATACCCGGGAGTGAGTTACAGACTGGAATCTAATCGAGGGGTTCGGGGGGGTTTATATATAGAATAACAGATACCCGGGAGTGAGTTACAGACTGGAATCTAATCGAGGGGTCCGGGGGGGTTTATATATAGAATAACAGATACCCGGGAGTGAGTTACAGACTGGAATCTAATCGAGGGGTTCGGGGGGGTTTATATATAGAATAACAGATACCCGGGAGTGAGTTACAGACTGGAATCTAATCGAGGGGTTCAGGGTGGTTTATATATATAATAACAGATACCCGGGAGTGAGTTACAGACTGGAATCTAATCGAGGGGTTCAGGGTGGTTTATATATAGAATAACAGATACCCGGGAGTGAGTTACAGTCTGGAATCTAATCGAGGGGTTCAGGGTGGTTTATATATAGAATAACAGATACCGGGAGTGAGTTACAGACTGGAATCTAATCCAAGGGTTCGGGGCGGTTTATATATAGAATAACAGATACCCGGGAGTGAGTTACAGACTGGAATATAATCGAGGGGTCCGGGGGGGTTTATATATAGAATAACAGATCCCCGGGAGTGAGTTACAGACTGGAATCTAATCGAGGGGTTCGGGGTGGTTTATATATAGAATAACAGATACCCGGGAGTGAGTTACAGACTGGAATCTAATCGAGGGGTTCGGGGTGGCTTATATATAGAATAACAGATACCCGGGAGTGAGTTACAGACTGGAATCTAATCGAGGGGTTCGGGGTGGTTTATATATAGAATAACAGATCCCCGGGAGTGAGTTACAGACTGGAATCTAATCGAGGGGTTCGGGGTGGTTTATATATAGAATAATAGATACCCGGGAGTGAGTTACAGACTGGAATCTAATCGAGGGGTTCGGGGGGGTTTATATATAGAATAACAGATACCCGGGAGTGAGTTACAGACTGGAATCTAATCGAGGGGTTCGGGGTGGTTCATATATAGAATAACAGATACCCGGGAGTGAGTTACAGACTGGAATCTAATCGAGGGGTTCGGGGTGGTTCATATATAGAATAATAGATACCCGGGAGTGAGTTACAGACTGGAATCTAATCGAGGGGTTCGGGGGGGTTTATATATAGAATAACAGATACCCGGGAGTGAGTTACAGACTGGAATCTAATCGAGGGGTTCGGGGTGGTTTATATATAGAATAACAGATACCGGGGAGTGAGTTACAGACAGGAATCTAATCGAGGGGTTCGGGGTGGTTTATATATAGAATAACAGATACCCGGGAGTGAGTTACAGATTGGAATCTAATCGAGGGGTTCGGGATGGTTTATATATAGAATAACAGGTACCCGGGAGTGAGTTACAGACTGGAAACTAATCGAGGGGTTTCGGGGTGGTTTATATATAGAATAACAGATACCCGGGAGTGAGTTTCAGACTGGAATCTAATCGAGGGGTTCGGGGTGGTTTATATATAGAATAACAGATACCCGGGAGTGAGTTACAGACTGGAATCTAATCGAGGGGTTCGGGGTGGTTTATATATAGAGTAACAGATACCCGGGAGTGAGTTACAGACTGGAATCTAATCGAGGGGTTCGGGGTGGTTTACATATAGAATAACAGATACCGGGAGTGAGTTACAGACTGGAATCTAATCGAGGGGTTCGGGGTGGTTTATATATAGAATAACAGATACCCGGGAGTGAGTTACAGACTGGAATCTAATCGAGGGGTTCGGGGTGGTTTATATATAGAATAACAGATACCGGGAGTGAGTTACAGACAGGAATCTAATCGAGGGGTTCGGGGTGGTTTATATATAGAATAACAGATACCCGGGAGTGAGTTTCAGACTGGAATCTAATCGAGGGGTTCGGGGTGGTTTATATATAGAATAACAGATACCGGGAGTGAGTTACAGACTGGAATCTAATCGAGGGGTTCGGGGTGGTTTATATATATAATAACAGATACCCGGGAGTGAGTTTCAGACTGGAATCTAATCGAGGGGTTCGGGGTGGTTTATATATAGAATAACAGATACCGGGAGTGAGTTACAGACTGGAATCTAATCGAGGGGTTCGGGGTGGTTTATATATATAATAACAGATACCCGGGAGTGAGTTACGGACTGGAATCTAATCGAGGGGTTCGGGGTGGTTTATATATAGAATAACAGATACCCGGGAGTGAGTTTCAGACTGGAATCTAGATGGATGTTGTATTGTGTGTTATATTCGGTACTGACTGCATGTTCTCTTTTCCTAGTTACCATCTCATTTTCGAGGATTTCAATATCACGGATTTGTCCCAGTATTTCTAGAGGCTGTGGAACGCTCCCTCGGCCCATGCCCTGTTTCCTGATTGTTAAATCGTTTGCCCCGGCTTCTTTCTAACTCGCAGCTTCACTGTCGGAGATGTCACTTAATGAATGTGCATTGACTGGAGATAAACCCCTCTGGAGATTTACACAATCCGATATCAGCTTCAACTCTTTATCTAACCCCGTGCTGTACCTGTCCTGGGAGTGTTTGATGGGGACAGTGTAGAGGGAGATTTACTCTATATCTAACCCCGTGCTGTACCTGTCCTGGGAGTGTTTGATGGGGACAGTGTCGAGGGAGATTTACTCTGTATCTAACCTCGTGCTGTATCTGTCCTGGGAGTGTTTGATGTGGACGGTGTAGAGGGAGCTTTACTCTGTATCTAACCCCGTGCTGTACCTGTCCTGGGAGTGTTTGATGGGGACAGTGTAGAGGGAGCTTTACTCTGTATCTAACCCCATGCTGTACCTGTCCTGGGAGTGTTTGATGGGGACAGTGTAGAGGGAGCTTTACTCTGTATCTAACCCCGTGCTGTACCTGTCCTGGGAGTGTTTGATGAGGACAGTGTAGAGGGAGATTTACTCTGTATCTAACCCCGTGCTGTACCTGTCCTGGGAGTGTTTGATGGGGACGGTGGATAGGGAGCTTTACTCTGTATCTAACCCCGTGCTGTACCTGTCCTGGGAGTGTTTGATGGGGACGGTGTAGAGGGAACTGTACTCTGTATCTAACCCCGTGCTGTACCTGTCCTGGGAGTGTTTGATGGGGACGGTGTAGAGGGAACTGTACTCTGAATCTAACCCCCTGCTGTACCTCTCCTGGGAGTGTTTGATGGGGACGGTGTAGAGGGAGCTTTACTCTGTATCTAACCCCGTGCTGTACCTGTCCTGGGAGTGTTTGATGGGGACAGTGTAGACGGAGCTTTACTCTGTATCTAACCCCGTGCTGTACCTGTCCTGGGAGTGTTTGATGGGGACGGTGTAGAGGGAAATTTACTCTGTATCTAGCCCCGTGCTGTACCTGTCCAGGGAGTGTTTGATGGGGACGGTGTAGAGGGAACTTTACTCTGTATCTAACCCCTTGCTGTACCTGTCCTGGGAGTGTTTGATGGGAACGGTGTAGAGGGAGCTTTAATCTGTATCTAACCCCGAGCTGTAGCTGTCCTGGGAGTGTTTGATGGGGACAGTGTAGAGGGAGATTTACTCTCTATCTAACCCCGTGCTGTACCTGTCCTGGGAGTGTTTGATGGGGACAGTGTGGAGGGACGTTTACTCTGTATCTAACCCCGTGCTGTACCTGTCCTGGGAGTGTTTGATGGGGTCAATGTAGAGGGAGATTTACTCTGTATCTAACCCCGTGCTGTACCTGTCCTGGGAGTGTTTGATGGGGACAGTGCAGAGGGAGTTTTACTCTGTATCTAACCCCGTGCTGTACCTGTCCTGGGAGTGTTTGATGGGGACGGTGTAGAGGGAGATTTACTCTGTATCTAACCCCGTGGTGTACCTGTCCTGGGAGTGTTTGATGGGGACAGTGTAGAGGGAGTTTTACTCTGTATCTAACCTCGTGCTGTACCTGTCCTGGGAGTGTTTGATGGGGACGGTGTAGAGGGAGCTTTACTCTGTATCTAATTCCGTGCTGTACTGTCCTGGGAGTGTTTGAGGGGGACAGTGTAGAGGGAGATTTACTCTGTATCTAACCCCGTGCTGTACCTGTCCTGGGAGTGTTTGAGGGGGACAGTGTAGAGGGAGCTTTACTCTGTATCTAACACCGTGCTGTACCTGTCCTGGGAGTGTTTGATGGGGACAGTGTAGAGGGAGCTTTATTCTGTATCTAACACCGTGCTGTACCTGTCCTGGGCGTGTTTGATGGGGACAGTGCAGAGGGAGATTTACTCTGTATCTAACCCCGTGCTGTACCTGTCCTGGGAGTGTTTGATGGGGACGGTGTAGAGGGAGATTTACTCTGTATCTAACCCTGTGCTGTACCTGTCCTGGGAGTGTTTGATGGGGACAGTGTAGAGGGAGCTTTACTCTGTATGTTACCCCGTGCTGTACCTGTCCTGGGAGTGTTTGATGGGGACAGTGCAGAGGGAGATTTACTCTGTATCTAACCCCGTGCTGTACCTGTCCTGGGAGTGTTTGATGGGGACAGTGTAGAGGGAGCTTTACTCTGTATCTAACCCCGTGCTGTACCTGTCCTGGGAGTGTTTGATGGGGACAGTGTAGAGGGAGATTTACTCTGTATCTAATCCCGTGCTGTACCTGTCCTGGGAGTGTTTGATGGGGACAGTGTAGAGGGAGATTTACTCTGTATCTAACCCCGTGCTGTACCTGTCCTGGGAGTGTTTGATGGGGACAGTGTAGAGGGAGATTTACTCTGTATCTAACCCCGTGTTGTACCTGTTCTGGGAGTGTTTGATGGGGACAGTGTAGAGGGAGCTTTACTCTGTATCTAAACCCGTGCTGTACCTGTCCTGGGAGTGTTTGACGGGGACAGTGTAGAGGGAGATTTACTCTGTATCTAACACCGTGCTGTACCTGTCCTGGGAGTGTTTGATGGGGACAGTGTAGAGGGAGATTTACTCTGTATCTAACCCCGTGCTGTACCTGTCCTGGGAGTGTTTGATGGGGACAGTGTAGAGGGAGATTTACTCTGTATCTAACCCCGTGCTGTACCTGTCCTGGGAGTGTTTGACGGGGACAGTGTAGAGGAAGCTTTGCCCTCTATCGAAACCCTGTGAGTGATGCACAGGGTTCTGTTCGGGACTGCAGCTGTCCTTCCAATCTCGGAGCTGCTGTTTTCACCTGCCGGATCTCAGGCAAATGCCCAGTCGCTGGACCCTGTCTCTGAAGATATTGCCTCTCCGCTCATGCCTTATCCTTGATGATGTGAAATAAAGTCTCCTGGTCTAGACGTCTGCCGGCCTGTTTTTGTCTGCCTGTGCCTGTGTGTGTGAGAATGCAGACTGGCAAAACCCAGGCGCTGATCAGTCCCACCTGCCGATGATGCCCCACGCGGTCAAACAGCCAGACCCATTGGAAAATGGAAATGATTCCTTAAGGCCCTGATTCATGCAAGGAACACTCTCCCTCCCCTCCTGCACTTCCACACTCCCTCTCTCCCTCCCCTCCTGCACTTCCACACTCCCTGTCTCCCCTCCTGCACTTCCACACTCCCTCTCTCCCTCCTGCACTTCCACACTCCCTCTCTCCCCTCCTGAACTTCCACACTCCCTCTTTCCCCTCCTGCACTTCCACACTCCCTCTCTCCCTCCTGCACTTCCACACTCCCTCTCTCCCCTCCTGCACTTCCACACTCCCTCTCTCCCCTCCTGCACTTCCACACTCCCTCCCTCCCCTCCTGCACTTCCACACTCCCTCTCTCCCCTCCTGCACTTCCACACTCCCTCTCTCCCCTCCTGCACTTCCACACTCCCTCTCTCCCCTCCTGCACTTCCACACTCCCTCTCTCCCTCCTGCACTTCCACACTCCCTCTCTCCCCTCCTGCACTTCCACACTCCCTCTCTCCCTCCTGCACTTCCACACTCCCTCTCTCCCTCCTGCACTTCCACACTCCCTCTCTCCCCTCCTGCACTTCCACACTCCCTCTCTCCCCTCCTGCACTTCCACACTCCCTCTCTCCCCTCCTGCACTTCCACACTCCCTCTCTCCCCTCCTGCACTTCCACACTCCCTCTCTCCCTCCTGCACTTCCACACTCCCTCTCTCCCCTCCTGCACTTCCACACTCCCTCTCTCCCTCCTGCACTTCCACACTCCCTCTCTCCCTCCTGCACTTCCACACTCCCTCTCTCCCTCCTGCACTTCCACACTCTCTCTCTCCCCTCCTGCACTTCCACACTCCCTCTCTCCCTCCTGCACTTCCACACTCCCTCTCTCCCTCGTGCACTTCCACAATCCCTCTCTCCCTCCCCTCCTGCACTTCCACACTCCCTCTCTCCCTCCTGCACTTCCACACTCCCTCTCTCCCTCCTGCACTTCCACACTCCCTCTCTCCCCTCCTGCACTTCCCACACTCCCTCTCTCCCTCCCCTCCTGCACTTCCACAATCTCTCTCTCCCCTCCTGCACTTCCACACTCCCTCTCTCCCCTCCTGCACTTCCACACTCCCTCTCTCCCTCCTGCACTTCCACACTCCCTCTCTCCCCTCCTGCACTTCCACACTCCCTCTCTCCCCTCCTGCACTTCCACACTCCCTCTCTCCCCTCCTGCACTTCCACACTCCCTCTCTCCCTCCTGCACTTCCACACTCCCTCTCTCCCTCCCCTCCTGCACTTCCACACTCCCTCTCTCCCCCTCCTGCACTTCCACACTCCCTCTCTCCCTCCCCTCCTGCACTTCCACACTCCCTCTCTCCCTCCTGCACTTCCACACTCCCTCTCTCCCCTCCTGCACTTCCACACTCCCTCTCTCACCTCCTGCACTTCCACACTCCCTCTCTCCCCTCCTGCACTTCCACACTCCCTCTCTCCCTCCCCTCCTGCACTTCCACACTCCCTCTCTCCCTCCTGCACTTCCACACTCCCTCTCTCCCCCTCCTGCACTTCCACACTCCCTCTCTCCCCTCCTGCACTTCCACACTCCCTCTCTCCCTCCTGCACTTCCACACTCCCTCTCTCCCTCCTGCACTTCCACACTCCCTCTCTCTCCTCCTGCACTTCCACACTCCCTCTCTCTCTCCCCTCCTGCACTTCCACACTCCCTCTCTCCCCTCCTGCACTTCCACACTCCCTCTCTCCCCTCCTGCACTTCCACACTCCCTCTCTCCCTCCTGCACTTCCACACTCCCTCTCTCCCTCCTGCACTTCCACACTCCCTCTCTCCCCTCCTGCACTTCCACACTCCCTCTCATCCCCTCCTGCACTTCCACACTCCCTCTCTCCCCTCCTGCACTTCCGCACTCCCTCTCTCCCCTCCTGCACTTCCACACTCCCTCTCTCGCCTCCTGCACTTCCACACTCCCTCTCTCCCTCCTGCACTTCCACACTCCCTCTCTCCCCTCCTGCACTTCCACACTCCCTCTATCCCCTCCTGCACTTCCACACTCCCTCTCTCCCTCCCCTCCTGCACTTCCACACTCCCTCTCTCCCTCCCCTCCTGCAATTCCACACTCCCTCTCTCCCCTCCTGCACTTCCACACTCCCTCTCTCCCCTCCTGCACTTCCACACTCCCTCTCTCCCTCCTGCACTTCCACACTCCCTCTCTCCCCTCCTGCACTTCCACACCCTCCCTCTCTCCCCTCCTGCACTTCCACACTCCCTCTCTCCCCTCCTGCACTTCCACACTCCCTCTCTCCCCTCCTGCACTTCCACACTCCCTCTCTCCCTCCCCTCCTGCACTTCCACACTCCCTCTCTCCCCTCCTGCACTTCCACACTCCCCTCTATCCCCTCCTGCACTTCCACACTCCCTCCTCTCCCTCCCCTCCTGCACTTCCACACTCCCTCTCTCCCTCCTGCACTTCCACACTCCCTCTCTCCCCTCCTGCACTTCCACACTCCCTCTCTCCCCTCCTGCACTTCCACACTCCCTCTCTCCCCTCCTGCACTTCCACACATCCTCTCTCCCCTCCTGCACTTCCACACTCCCTCTCTCCCTCCCTCCTGCACTTCCACACTCCCCTCTCTCCCTCCTGCACTTCCACAATCCCTCTCTCCCTCCTGCACTTCCACACTCTCTCTCTCCCCCCTTCCTGCACTTCCACACTCCTCCTCTCCCTCCTGCACTTCCACACTCCCTCTCTCCCTCCCCTCCTGCACTTCCACACTCCCTCTCTCCCCTCCTGCACTTCCACACTCCCTCTCTCCCCTCCTGCACTTCCACACTCCCTCTCTCCCTCCTGCACTTCCACACTCCCTCTCTCCCTCCTGCACTTCCACACTCCCTCTCTCCCTCCTGCACTTCCACACTCCCTCTCTCCCCTCCTGCATTTCCACACTCCCTCTCTCCCCTCCTGCACTTCCACACTCCCTCTCTCCCTCCTGCACTTCCACACTCCCTCTCTCCCTCCTGCACTTCCACACTCCCTCTCTCCCCTCCTGCACTTCCACACTCCCTCTCTCCCCTCCTGCACTTCCACACTCCCTCTCTCCCCTCCTGCAACTTCCACACTCCCTCTCTCCCCTCCTGCACTTCCACACTCCCTCTCTCCCCTCCTGCACTTCCACACTCCCTCTCTCCCCTCCTGCACTTCCACACTCCCTCTCTCCCCTCCCCTCCTGCACTTCCACACTCCCTCTCTCCCTCCTGCACTTCCACACTCCTCTCTCCCTCCTGCACTTCCACACTCCCTCTCTCCCTCCCCTCCTGCACTTCCACACTCCCTCTCTCCCCTCCTGCACTTCCACAATCCCTCTCTCCCCTCCGGCACTTCCACACTCCCTCTCTCCCCTCCTCAAATTCCACACTCCCTCCCTCCCCTCCTGCACTTCACCCTCCCTCTCTCCCCTCCTGCACTTCCACACTCCCTCTCTCCCTCCTGCACTTCCACACTCCCTCTCTCCCCTCCTGCACTTCCACACTCCCTCTCTCCCTCCTGCACTTCCACACTCCTCTTCTCCCTCCTTCACTTCCACACTCTCTCCCTCCCCTCCTGCACTTCCACACTCCCTCTCTCCCTCCTGCACTTCCACACTCCCTCTCTCCCTCCTGCACTTCCACACTCCCTCTCTCCCTCCTGCACTTCCACACTCCCTCTCTCCCTCCTGCACTTCCACACTCCCTCTCTCCCTCCTGCAACTTCCACAACTCACCTCCTCTCCCTCCCCTCCTGCACTTCCACACTCCCTCTCTCCCCTCCTGCACTTCCACACTCCCTCTCTCCCCTCCTGCACTTCCACACTCCCTCCTCCCTCCTGCACTTCCACACTCCCTCTCTCCCTCCCCTCCTGCACTTCCACACTCCCTCTCTCCCTCCTGCACTTCCTCACTCCCTCTCTCCCTCCCCTCCTGCACTTCCACACTCCCTCTCTCCCCTCCTGCACTTCCACACTCCCCTCTCTCACCTCCTGCACTTCCACACTCCTCTCTCCCCTCCTGCACTTCCCACACTCCCTCTCTCCCCTCCTGCACTTCCACACTCCCTCTCTCCCTCCCCTCCAGCACTTCCACACTCCCTCCCTCCCCTCCTGCACTTCCACACTCCCTCTCTCCCCTCCTGCACTTCCACACTCTCTCCCTCCCCTCCTGCACTTCCACACTCCCTCTCTCCCTCCCCTCCTGCTCTTCCACACTCCCTCTCTCCCCTCCTGCACTTCCACACTCCCTCTCTCCCTCCTGCACTTCCACACTCCCTCTCTCCCTCCCCTCCTGCACTTCCACACTCCCTCTCTCCCCTCCTGCACTTCCACACTCCCTCTCTCCCCTCCTGCACTTCCACACTCCCTCTCTCCCCTCCTGCACTTCCACACTCCCTCTCTCCCCTCCTGCACTTCCACACTCCCTCTCTCCCTCCTGCACTTCCACACTCTCTCTCTCCCTCCTGCACTTCCACACTCCCTCTCTCCCCTCCCTGCACTTCCACACTCCCTCTCTCCCCTCCTGCACTTCCACACTCCCTCTCTCCCCTCCTGCACTTCCACACTCCCTCTCTCCCCTCCTGCACTTCCACACTCCCTCTCTCCCCTCCTGCACTTCCACACTCCCTCTCTCCCCTCCTGCACTTCCACACTCCCTCTCTCCCCTCCTGCACTTCCACACCTCCCTCTCTCCCTCCCCTCCTGCACTTCCACACTCCCTCTCTCCCCTCCTGCACTTCCACACTCCCTCTCTCCCTCCTGCACTTCCACACTCCCTCTCTCCCTCCCTCCTGCACTTCCACACTCCCTCTCTCCCCTCCTGCACTTCCACAATCCCTCTCTCCCCTCCGGCACTTCCACACTCCCTCTCTCCCTCCTCAAATTCCACACTCCCTCCCTCCCCCTCCTGCACTTCCACCCTCCCTCTCTCCCCTCCTGCACTTCCACACTCCCTCTCTCCCTCCTGCACTTCCACACTCCCTCTCTCCCCTCCTGCACTTCCACACTCCCTCTCTCCCTCCTGCACTTCCACACTCCCTCTCTCCCTCCTTCACTTCCACACTCCTCTCCCTCCCCTCCTGCACTTCCACACTCCCTCTCTCCCTCCTGCACTTCCACACTCCCTCTCTCCCTCCTGCACTTCCACACTCCCTCTCTCCCTCCTGCACTTCCACACTCCCTCTCTCCCTCCTGCACTTCCACTCCCTCTCCCTCCTGCACTTCCACACTCCCTCTCTCCCTCCCCTCCTGCACTTCCACACTCCCTCTCTCCCCTCCTGCACTTCCACACTCCCTCTCTCCCCCTCCTGCACTTCCACACTCCCTCTCTCCCTCCTGCACTTCCACACTCCCTCTCTCCCCTCCCCTCCTGCACTTCCACACTCCCTCTCTCCCTCCTGCACTTCCTCACTCCCTCTCTCCCTCCCCTCCTGCACTTCCACACTCCTCTCTCCCCTCCTGCACTTCCACACTCCCTCTCTCACCTCCTGCACTTCCACACTCCCTCTCTCCCCTCCTGCACTTCCACACTCCCTCTCTCCCCTCCTGCACTTCCACACTCCCTCTCTCCTCCCCTCCAGCACTTCCACACTCCCTCCCTCCCCTCCTGCACTTCCACACTCCCTCTCTCCCCTCCTGCACTTCCACACTCTCTCCCTCCCCTCCTGCACTTCCACACTCCCTCTCTCCCTCCCCTCCTGCTCTTCCACACTCCCTCTCTCCCCTCCTGCACTTCCACACTCCCCTCTCCCTCCTGCACTTCCACACTCCCTCTCTCCCTCCCCTCCTGCACTTCCACACTCCCTCTCTCCCCTCCTGCACTTCCACACTCCCTCTCTCCCCTCCTGCACTTCCACACTCCCTCTCTCCCCTCCTGCACTTCCACACTCCCTCTCTCCCCTCCTGCACTTCCACACTCCCTCTCTCCCCTCCTGCACTTCCACACTCCCTCTCTCCCTCCTGCACTTCCACACTCCCTCTCTCCCCTCCTGCACTTCCACACTCCCTCTCTCCCCTCCTGCACTTCCACACTCCCTCTCTCCCCCTCCTGCGCTTCCACACTCCCTCTCTCCCCTCCTGCACTTCCACACTCCCTTTCTCCCCGCCTGCACTTCCACACTCTCTCCCTCCCTCCTGCACTTCCACACTCCCTCTCTCCCTCCCCTCCTGCACTTCCACACTCCCTCTCTCCCCTCCTGCACTTCCACACTCCCTCTCTCCCCTCCTGCACTTCCACACTCCCTCTCTCCCCTCCTGCACTTCCACACTCCCTCTCTCTCCCTCCTGCACTTCCACACTCCCTCTCTCCCCTCCTGCACTTCCACACTCCCTCTCTCCCTCCCCTCCTGCAGTTCCACACTCCCTCTCTCCCTCCTGCACTTCCACACTCCCTCTCTCCCCTCCTGCACTTCCACACTCCCTCTCTCCCTCCTGCACTTCCACACTCCCTCTCTCCCCTCCCCTCTGCACTTCCACACTCCCTCTCTCCCTCCTGCACTTCCACACTCCCTCTCTCCTCCCCTCCTGCACTTCCACACTCCCTCTCTCCCCTCCTGCACTTCCACACTCCCTCTCTCCCCTCCTGCACTTCCACACTCCCTCTCTCCCTCCTGCACTTCCACACTCCCTCTCTCCCCTCCTGCACTTCCACACTCCCTCTCTCCCCTCCTGCACTTCCACACTCCCTCTCTCCCTCTGCACTTCCAACACTCCCTCTCTCCCCTCCTGCACTTCCACACTCCCTCTCTCCCCTCCTGCACTTCCACACTCCCTCTCTCCCCCTCCTGCACTTCCACACTCCCTCTCTCCCCTCCTGCACTTCCACACTCCCTCTCTCCCCCTCCTGCACTTCCACACTCCCCTCCCTCCCTCCTGCACTTCCACACTCCCTCTCTCCCCCCTCCTGCACTTCCACACTCCCCTCTCTCCCTCCTGCACTTCCACACTCCCTCTCTCCCTCCCCTCCTGCACTTCCACACTCCCTCTCTCCCTCCTGCACTTCCACACTCCCTCCCTCCCCTCCTGCACTTCCACACTCCCTCTCTCCCCTCCTGCACTTCCACACTCCCTCTCTCCCTCCTGCACTTCCACACTCTCTCTCCCTCCTGCACTTCCACACTCCCTCTCTCCCCTCCTGCACTTCCACACTCCCTCTCTCCCTCCTGCACTTCCACACTCCCTCTCTCCCCTCCTGCACTTCCACACTCCCTCTCTCCCTCCTGCACTTCCACACTCCCTCTCTCCCTCCTGCACTTCCACACTCCCTCTCTCCCCTCCTGCACTTCCACACTCCTCTCTCCCCTCCTGCACTTCCACACTCCCTCTCTCCCCTCCCCCTCCTGCACTTCCACACTCCCTCTCTCCCCTCCTGCACTTCCACACTCCCTCTCCTCCCCTCCTGCACTTCCACACTCCCTCTCTCCCCTCCTGCACTTCCACACTCCCTCTCTCGCCTCCTGCACTTCCACACTCCCTCTCTCCCCTCCTGCACTTCCACACTCCCTCTCTCCCCTCCTGCACTTCCACACTCCCTCTCTCCCTCCCCTCCTGCACTTCCACACTCCCTCTCTCCCCTCCTGCACTTCCACACTCCCTCTCTCCCTCCCCTCCTGCACTTCCACACCCCCCTCTCTCCCCTCCTGCACTTCCACACTCCCTCTCTCCCTCATGGACTTCCACACTCCCTCTCTCCCCTCCTGCACTTCCACACTCCCTCTCTCCCCTCCTGCACTTCCACACTCCCTCTCTCCCCTCCTGCACTTCCACACTCCCTCTCTCCCTCCCCTCCTGCACTTCCACACTCCCTCTCTCCCTCCTGCACTTCCACACTCCCTCTCTCCCTCCCCTCCTGCACTTCCACACTCCCTCTCTCCCCTCCTGCACTTCCACACTCCCTCTCTCCCCTCCTGCACTTCCACACTCCCTCTCTCCCTCCTGCAATTCCAAACTCCCTCTCTCCCCTCCCCTCCTGCACTTCCACACTCATTCTCTCCCCTCCTGCACTTCCACACTCCCTCTCTCCCTCCTGCACTTCCTCACTCCCTCTCTCCCCTCCTGCACTTCCACACTCCCTCTCTCCCTCCCTCCTGCACTTCCACACTCCCTCTCTCCCCTCCTGCACTTCCACACTCCCTCTCTCCCCTCCTGCACTTCCACACTCCCTCTCTCCCCTCCTGCACTTCCACACTCCCTCTCTCCCCTCCTGCACTTCCACACTCCCTCTCTCCCTCCTGCACTTACACACTCCCTCTCTCCCTCCCCTCCTGCACTTCCACACTCCCTCTCTCCCCTCCTGCACTTCCACACTCCCTCTCTCCCCTCCTGCACTTCCACACTCCCACTCTCCCCCCCTCCTGCACTTCCCAGACTCCCCTCCCTCCCCTCCCTGCACTTCCACACTCCCTCTCTCCCCTCCTGCACTTCCACACTCCCTCTCTCCCTCCTGCACTTCCACACTCCCTCTCTCCTCTGCACTCCTCCCTCCCTCCTGCACTTCCACACTCCCTCTCTCCCCTCCTGCACTTCCACACTCCCTCTCTCCCCTCCTGCACTTCCACACTCCCTCTCTCCCCTCCTGCACTTCCACACTCCCTCTCTCCCCTCCTGCATTTCCACACTCCCTCCCTCCCCTCCTGCACTTCCACACTCCCTCTCTCCCCTCCTGCACTTCCACACTCCCTCTCCTCCCTCCTGCACTTCCACACTCCCTCTCTCCCTCCCCTCCTGCACTTCCACACTCCCTCTCTCCCCTCCTGCACTTCCACACTCCCTCTCTCCCTCCTGCACTTCCACACTCCCTCTCTCCCCTCCTGCACTTCCACACTCCCTCTCTCCCTCCTGCACTT
>JANJGN010002906.1:0-55000 GCA_026770705.1 Isurus oxyrinchus
AGAGACAGAGACAGAGAGAGAGAGAGAGACAGAGAGAGAGACAGAGAGAGAGACAGAGACAGAGAGAGAGAGAGACAGAGAGTGAGAGAGAGAGACAGAGAGAGACATGTAAACAAGCTTGGAAACTGATTGTGGAAGGACCTAGAGACTGGGAGAGTGGTGCAGTGACCACAGGAAACACTGTCCAGGGAGGCAGCCATGAGAGGGATAGCACAGGGGCTACCACAGAGCTATCGGCTGAGGTCTCAGTGCCCCGGTGAGAGAGGGTGCTGGAGGAATCGAAATGTTCCAATTTCCCTGCCCTGACTTACCCCAGAGCTGTGTCAATCATTGAGATTACACTGATGACACGAGTGCTTGGGTATGAGGAAGTAAAACTGAAAGTAGACTGAGAGAGAGAGAGAGAGACAGAGAGAGAGAGAGAGAGAGACGGAAACAGGGTGAGCGAAAGAGAGACAAATTTACACAGAGAGACACAGAAAGAGCCAGAGAGAGGGACAGAGAGAGGGAAAGGGAGCGAGACAGAGAGAGACCAGGAGTGACAGATCGAGAGAGAAGACAGAGGGAGAAAAACAGAGACAGAGAGAGAGAGAGAGAGAGAAAGTAGGAGAGAGACAGAGACGGAGAGACAGACTGAAGGTGAGGGTAAGGAACAGAGAGACAGACAGAGAGAGAAAAAAGTAGAGAGGGAGAGGGAAAGCCAGGGAGAGAGAGAGAGAGACAAACACACACACACACGCAGCGAGAGATTGGGACAGGGAGGGACAGAGAGAGAGAGAGAAAAACAAAGAGAGAGAGAGAGAGACAGAGACAGAGAGAAGGAGAGACAGAGACAGAGAGACAGTGAGAGAGAAGGAGAGAGAGAGACACAGAGAGAGAGAGAAGGAGAGACAGAGAGAGAGACGGAGAAGCAGCCACTAAGACAGTGGCTTGTGTGTGAATGATGGGGACCCTTTGAGAGGGCAAGAGACCCAGAGAAAGGTACGTGAACGGGATTTTTAACTTCAGAGCAAATATCCATCCGAGCTCAGAACAGTGTACTGTTAAAATGTGAAAAATACATAATGTCTGATTCAAGGTATCCAGAGGGAGATGGGAAAAACTAGGATTTGAGGTCCATAATCCAGGCTGACACTCCCCCCGGTGCCAGTACTGAGGGAGTGCTGCACTGTCAGAGGGAGATGTATATACTCTAGGATTTGATCTACATAATCCAGGCCGACTCTCCTCCCGGTGCCAGTACTGAGGGAGTGCTGCACTGTCGGAGGTACATGTATATACTCTAGGATTTGAGTTCCATAATCCAGGCCGACACTTCCCCTCGGTGCCAGTACTGAGGGAGTGCTGCACTGTCGGAGGTACATGTATATACTCTAGGATTTGAGTTCCATAATCCAGGCCGACTCTCCCCCCGGTGCCAGTACTGAGGGAGTGCTGCACTGTCAGAGGGAGATGCATATACTCTAGGATTTGAGCTCCATAATCCTGGCCGACACTCCCCCCCGGTGCCAGTACTGAGGGGAGTGCTGCACTGTCAGAGGGAGATGTATATACTCTAGGATTTCAGCTCCATAATCCAGGCCGACTCTCCCCCCCGGTGCCAGTACTGAGGGAGTGCTGCACTGTCGGAGGGAGATGTATATACTCTAGGATTTGAGGTCCATAATCCAGGCCGACACTCCCCCCGGTGCCAGTACTGAGGGAGTGCTGCACTGTCGGAGGGAGATGTATATACTCTAGGATTTGAGCTCCATAATCCAGGCCGACACTCCCCCGGTGCCAGTACTGAGGGAGTGCTGCACTGTCGGAGGGAGATGTATATACTCTAGGATTTGAGGTCCATAATCCAGGCCGACACTCCCCCCGGTGCCAGTACTGAGGGAGTGCTGCACTGTCGGTGGGAGATGTATATACTCTAGGATTTGAACTCCATAATCCAGGCCGACACTCCCCCCGGTGCCAGTACAGAGGGAGTGCTGCACTGTCGGAGGTGCCCTGTTTCAGATGAGTTGAACTCAGGATATGGTGTGTGGGGCTGCTTCACCACATGGGGGTAAGGGAGCAACTAGACTCCAGGAATTGGGGAGAGAGGGGGTAGAAGGTCTTAACAGGAGAGAGAGAAAGAGCGAGAGAGTGAGAGAGAGAGGGAGAGAGAGAGAGAGGTTCAGGGAGGGAATTCCAAAACTCAGGTACCCCCCTCCCCCAGGCAGCTGAAGGCCCGGCCGCCAACGGCGGAGTGATAGGAATCGGGGGGATGCTCGAGAGGCCGGAATTGGAGGAGCGCAGAGATCTCGGAGGGTTGTAGGAGGTTCCAGAGGTAGTGTGGGAGGGGGCGAGGGAGGGATTTGAACAGGAGGGTGAGAATTGTAGGGGCTGGAGGAGGTTACAGAGATAGGGAGGGAGAGGGGTGAAGGAGGGATTTGAACAGGAGGATGAGAATTGTAGGAGCTGGAGGAGGTTACAGAGATAGGGAGGGAGGGGGTGAGGGTGGGATTTGAACAGGAGGATGAGAATTGTAGGGGCTGGAGGAGGTTACAGAGATAGGGAGGGAGGGGGTGAAGGAGGGATTTGAACAGGAGGATGAGGATTGTCGGGGCTGGAGGAGGTTACAGAGATAGGGAGGGAGGGGGTGAGGGAGGGATTTGAACAAGAGGATGAGAATTGTAGGGACTGGAGGAGGTTACAGAGATAGGGAGGGAAGGGGTGAGGGAGGGATTTGAACAGGAGGATGAGAATTGTAGGGACTGGAGGAGGTTACAGAGATAGGGAGGGAGGGGGTGAGGGAGGGATTTGAACAGGAGGATGAGGATTGTCGGGGCTGGAGGAGGTTACAGAGATAGGGAGGGAGGGGGTGAGGGAGGGATTTGAACAGGAGGATGAGGATTGTAGGGGCTGGGTTTGCCTGCAAGTGAGTTCCCTGCAACTGACGCTCTGTCTATTCTCTCCCCCCTCTCTTGCCCCCTCCCCCATACAGGTGACCCCCCCCACCGCCCCTACCAAGAGGCAGCGATGTCCGAGGAGCTGAAAGTTGATGTCCTGCTGGTGCTGTACGCCAACCCCTCGGGGGTCTGGCTGACCGACCTACCCCGGGCCTTTCTGGACTACCATGGCCGACACCTTGACCTCTCGTCCTTCGACTGCTCCCTCAGGCGCCTGACGGCGGACATGGCAGACATGCTGGAGAGCCGGCTGGTAGCCGGGGAGGAGAAACTGTTCGCCATCGGGCTGGGGGATCCCGGGACCACAAGCCCCTCCCACCTCCCCGCCCGGGACCAGCTCCCGCCCCCCTCCGCCCGGGCCCTGGCGAACGGGCCTGAGGCCTACGCCCTCCGAGACCCTCGGGCCCTGGTGATCGGGCCTGATGCCTACGCCCACCGAGCCCCTTGGGCCCTGGCGACCGGGCCTGAGGCCTACGCCCTCCGAGACCCTCGGGCCCTGGCGACCGGGCCTGAGGCCTACGCCGCGTGGCAGGCCTGCATCCAGGCGGTGGGCCTGGCCGTGCCCATCCAGCCCTCGATCTGGCCGGCGCACCTCCAGGGCTGCGGGTGGGGTGCGGGGCGCCCTCCAGGCCGCGTCGGTGGGGCCCAGGCCAGGGCTCGGGCCTCCTGCCTGCCCCCTCGGGCGGGCAGCCACGCCGAGGGGGCCGCGGGGGCCGCCGGGAGGGCCCGGGAGCAGGCCCGAAGCCCCAGGGCCGCCAGCCCGGCGATCGGAGGGCGGGCGGGCCGCTCACCTACAGCCAGGCCGTGCGGGCCTCCTGCCAGGATAGGCTGGGGCCGGGAGCGGAGCACCGAGGGGAGCAACAAGCGGCTGCGGCCAGGAGGCCCGAGCTCAACACCAAGGAGTGGCCCTCGCCGGCCGCCAACAGGAAGCGGGCATTCGCCCCGCGGTCAGGGGAGCAGAACGGGAGCCTGGGAAACGGGGCCGAGGCCTTGGAGACGCCCAGCACAAAAACGCCCACGCCACTGAGGGTGGCAACCGCCGATGGAGCGCCAGGTAGGACATTCGGTATCGATCAGTCCCGTGCTGTACCTGTCCTGGGAGTGTTTGATGGGGACGGTGTAGAGGGAGATTTACTCTGTATCTAACCCCGTGCTGTACCTGTCCTGGGAGTGTTTGATGGGGACGGTGTAGAGGGAGATTTACTCTGTATCTAACCCCGTGCTGTACGTGTCCTGGGAGTGTTTGATGGGGACAGTGTAGAGGGAGCTTTACTCTGTATCTAACCCCGTGCTGTACCTGTCCTGGGTGTGTTTGATGGGGACAGTGTAGAGGGAGATTTACTCTGTATCTAACCCCGTGCTGTACCTGTCCTGGGAATGTTTGTTGGGGACAGTGTAGAGGGAGATTTACTCTGTATCTAACCCCGTGCTGTAACTGTCCTGGGAGTGTTTGATGGGGACAGTGTAGAGGGAGCTTTACTCTGTATCTAACCCCGTGCTGTACCTGTCCTGGGAGTGTTTGATGGGGACAGTGTAGAGGGAGCTTTACTCTGTATCTAACCCCGTGCTGTACCTGTCCTGGGTGTGTTTGATGGGGGCAGTGTAGAGGGAGATTTACTCTGTATCTCACCCCGTGCTGTACCTGTCCTGGGAGTGTTTGATGGGGACAGTGTAGATGGAGCATTACTCTGTATCTAACCCCGTGCTGTACCTGTCCTGGGAGTGTTTGATGGGGACGGTGTAGAGGGAGATTTACTCTGTATCTAACACCGTGCTGTACCTGTTCTGGGAGTGTTTGATGGGGACGGTGTAGAGGGAGATTTACTCTGTATCTAACCCTGTGCTGTACCTGTGCTGGGAGTGTTTGATGGGGACAGTGTAGAGGGAGATTTACTCTGTATCTAACACTGTGCTGTACCTGTCCTGGGAGTGTTTGATGGGGATAGTGTAGAGGGAGATTTACTCTGTATCTAACACCGTGCTGTACCTGTCCTGGGAGTGTTTGATGGGGACACTGTAGAGGGAGATTTACTCTGTATCTCACCCCGTGCTGTACCTGTCCTGGGAGTGTTTGATGGGGACGGTGTAGAGTGAGCTTTACTCTGTATCTAACCCTGTGCTGTACCTGTCCTGGGAGTGTTTGATGGGGACAGTGTAGAGGGAGATTTACTCTGTATCTAACCCCGTGCTGTACCTGTCCTGGGAGTGTTTGTTGGGGACAGTGTAGAGGGAGATTTAGTCTGTATCTAACCCCGTGCTGTACCTGTCCTGGGAGTGTTTGATGGGGACAGTGTAGAGGGAGCTTTACTCTGTATCTAACCCCGTGCTGTACCTGTCCTGGGAGTGTTTGATGGGGACAGTGTAGAGGGAGATTTACTCTGTATCTAACCCCGTGCTGTACCTGTCCTGGGAGTGTTTGATGGGGACAGTGTAGAGGGAGATTTACTCTGTATCTAACCCCGTGCTGTACCTGTCCTGGGAATGTTTGATGGGGGCAGTGGAGAGGGAGATTTACTCTGTATCTCACCCCGTGCTGTACCTGTCCTGGGAGTGTTTGATGGGGACAGTGTAGATGGAGCATTACTCTGTATCTAAACCCGTGCTGTACCTGTCCTGGGAGTGTTTGATGGGGACGGTGTAGAGGGAGATTTACTCTGTATCGAACACCGTGCTGTACCTGTCCTGGGAGTGTTTGATTGGGACGGTGTAGAGTGAGATTTACTCTGTATCTAACCCCGTGCTGTACCTGTCCTGGGAGTGTTTGATGGGGACAGTGTAGAGGGAGATTTACTCTGTATCTAACACCGTGCTGTACCTGTCCTGGGAGTGTTTGATGGGGACAGTGTAGAGGGAGATTTACTCTGTATCTAACCCCGTGCTGTACCTGTCCTGGGAGTGTTTGATGGGGACAGTGTAGAGGGAGATTTACTCTGTATCTAACCCCGTGCTGTACCTGTCCTGGGAGTGTTTGATGGGGACAGTGTAGAGGGAGATTTACTCTGTATCTAACCCTGTGCTGTACCTGTCCTGGGAGTGTTTGATGGGGACAGTGTAGATGGAGCATTACTCTGTATCTAAACCCGTGCTGTACCTGTCCTGGGAGTGTTTGATGGGGACGGTGTAGAGTGAGATTTACTCTGTATCTAACCCAGTGCTGTACCTGTCCTGGGAGTGTTTGATGGGGACAGTGCAGAGGGAGCTTTACTCTGTATCTAACCCCGTGCTGTACCTGTCCTGGGAGTGTTTGATGGGGACACTGTAGAGGGAGATTTTACTCTGTATCTAACCCCGTGCTGTACCTGTCCTGGGAGTGTTTGATGGGGACACTGTAGAGGGAGATTTTACTCTCTATCTAACCCCGTGCTGTACCTGTCCTGGGAGTGTTTGATGGGGACGGTGTAGAGGAAGCTTTACTCTGTATCTAACCCCGTGCTGTACCTGTCCTGGGAGTGTTTGATGGGGACAGTGCCGAGGGGATTTAACTCTGTATCTAACCCCGTGCTGTACCTGTCCTGGGAGTGTTTGATGGGGACAATGTAGAGGGAGATTTACTCTGTATCTAAGCCCGTTCTGTACCTGTCCTGGGAGTGTTTGATGGAGACGTTCTACAGGGAGATTTACTCTGTATCTAACACCGTGCTGTACCTGTCCTGGGAATGTCTGATGGGGACGGTGTAGAGGGAGATTTACTCTGTATCTAACCCCGTGCTGTACCTGTCCTAGGAGTTTTTGATGGGGACGGTGTGGAGGGAGCTTTACTCTGTATCTAACCCTGTGCTGTACCAGCCCTGGGAGTGTTTGATGGGGACAGTGTAGAGGGAGCTTTACTCTGTATCTAACCCCGTGCTGTACCTGTCCTGGGAGTGTTTGATTTGGACAGTATAGAGGGAGCTTTACTCTGCATCTCACCCCGTGCTGTACCTGTCCTGGGAGTGTTTGATGGGGATGGTGTGGAGGGAGCTTTACTCTGTATCTAACACTGTGCTGTACCAGCCCTGGGAGTGTTTGATGGGGACAGTGTAGACGGAGCTTTACTCTGTATCTAACCCCGTGCTGTCCCTGTCCTGGGAGTGTTTGATGGGGACAGTGTAGAGGGGGATTTTACTCTGTATCTAACCCCGTGCTGTACCTGTCCTGGGAGTGTGATGGGGACGGTGTAGAGGGAGATTTACTCTGTATCTAACCCGGTGCTGTACCTGTCCTGGGAGTGTTTGATGGAGACAGTGTAGAGGGAGATTTACTATGTATCTAACCCCGTGCTGTACCTGTCCTGGGAGTGTTTGATGGGGACAGTGTAGAATGATATTTACTCTGTATCTAACCCCGTGCTGTACCTGTCCTGGGAGTGTTTGATGGGGACGGTGTAGAGGGAGCTTTACTCTGTATCTAACACCGTGCTGTACCTGTCCTGGGAGTGTTTGATGGGGACAGTGTAGATGGAGATTTACTCTGTATCTAACACCGTGCTGTACCTGTCCTGGGAGTGTTTGATGGGGACACTGTAGAGGGAGATTTTACTCTGTATCTAACCCCGTGCTGTATCTGTCCTGGGAGTGTTTGATGGGGACGGCGTAGAGGGAGCTTTACTCTGTATCTAACCCTGTGCTGTACCTGTCCTGGGTGTGTGTGATGGGGACAGTGTAGAGGGAGCTTTACTCTGTATCTAACCCCGTGCTGTACCTGTCCTGGGAGTGTGTGATGGGGACAGTGTAGAGGGAGCTTTACTCTGTATCTATCCGCGTGCTGTCCCTGTCCTGGGAGTGTTTGATGGGGACAGTGTAGAGGGAGCTTTACTCAGTATCTAACCCCGTGCTGTACCTGTCCTGGGAGTGTGTGATGGGGACAGTGTAGAGGGAGCTTTACTCTGTATCTCACCCCGTGCTGTCCCTGTCCTGGGAGTGTTTGATGGGGACAGTGTAGAGGGGGATTTTACTCTGTATCTAACCCCGTGCTGTACCTGTCCTGGGAGTGTGATGGGGACGGTGTAGAGGGAGATTTACTCTGTATCTAACCACGTGCTGTACCTGTCCTGGGAGTGTTTGATGGAGACAGTGTAGAGGGAGATTTACTCTGTATCTAACCCCGTGCTGTACCTGTCCTGGGAGTGTTTGATGGGGACAGTGTAGAGGAAGATTTACTCTGTATCTAATCCCGTGCTGTACCTGTCCTGGGAGTGTTTGATGGGGACGGTGTAGAGGGAGCTTTACTCTGTATCTAACACCGTGCTGTACCTGTCCTGGGAGTGTTTGATGGGGACAGTGTAGAGGGAGATTTACTCTGTATCTAACCCCGTGCTGTACCTGTCCTGGGAGTGTTTGATGGGGACAGTGTAGAGGGAGTTTTACTCTGTATCTAACCCCGTGCTGTACCTGTCCTGGGAGTGTTTGATGGGGGCAGTGTAGAGGGAGATTTACTCTGTATCTCACCCCGTGCTGTACCTGTCCTGGGAGTGTTTGATGGGGGCAGTGTAGAGGGAGATTTACTCTGTATCTAACCCCGTGCTGTACCTGTCCTGGCAGTGTTTGATGGGGACGCTGTAGAGGGAGATTTACTCTGTATCTAACACCGTGCTGTACCTCCTGGGAGTGTTTGATGGGGACGGTGTAGAGGGAGATTTACTCTGTATCTAACCCCGTGCTGTAACTGTCTTGGGAGTGTTTCTTGGGGACAGTGTAGAGGGAGATTTACTCTGTATCTAACCCCGTGCTGTAACTGTCCTGGGAGTGTTTGATGGGGACAGTGAAGAGGGAGCTTTACTCTGTATCTAACCCCGTGCTGTACCAGTCCTGGGAGTGTTTGATGGGGACAGTGTAGAGGGAGATTTACTCTGTATCTAACCCCGTGCTGTACCTGTCCTGGGAGTGTTTGATGGGGACAGTGTAGAGGGAGCTTTACTCTGTATCTAACCCCGTGCTGTACCTGTCCTGGGAGTGTTTGATGGGGGCAGTGTAGAGGGAGATTTACTCTGTATCTCACCCCGTGCTGTACCTGTCCTCGGAGTGTTTGATGGGGACAGGTTAGATGGAGCATTACTCTGTATCTAACCCCGTGCTGTACCTGTCCTGGGAGTGTTTGATGGGGACGGTGTAGAGGGAGATTTACTCTGTATCTAACATCGTGCTGTACCTGTCCTGGGAGTGTTTGATGGGGACGGTGTAGAGGGAGATTTACTCTGTATCTAACCCTGTGCTGTACCTGTGCTGGCAGTGTTTGATGGGGACAGTGTAGAGGGAGATTTAGTCTGTATCTAACACCGTGCTGTACCTGTCCTGGGAGTGTTTGATGGGGACACTGTAGAGGGAGATTTTACTCTGTATCTAACCCCGTGCTGTATCTGTCCTGGGAGTGTTTGATGGGGACGGTGTAGAGTGAGCTTTACTCTGTATCTAACCCGGTGCTGTACCTGTCCTGGGAGTGTTTGATGGGGACAGTGCAGAGGGAGCTTTACAATATATCTAACCCCGTGCTGTACCTGTCCTGGGAGTGTTTGTTGGTGACAGTGTAGAGGGAGATTTACTCTGTATCTAACCCCGTGCTGTAACTGTCCTGGGAGTGTTTGATGGGGACAGTGTAGAGGGAGCTTTACTCTGTATCTAACCCCGTGCTGTACCTGTCCTGGGAGTGTTTGATGGGGACAGTGTAGAGGGAGCTTTACTCTGTATCTAACCCCGTGCTGTACCTGTCCTGGGTGTGTTTGATGGGGGCAGTGTAGAGGGAGATTTACTCTGTATCTCACCCCGTGCTGTACCTGTCCTGGGAGTGTTTGATGGGGACAGTGTAGATGGAGCATTACTCTGTATCTAACCCAGTGCTGTACCTGTCCTGGGAGTGTTTGATGGGGACGGTGTAGAGGGAGATTTACTCTGTATCTAACACCGTGCTGTACCTGTCCTGGGAGTGTTTGATGGGGACGGTGTAGAGGGAGATTTACTCTGTATCTAACACTGTGCTGTACCTGTGCTGGGAGTGTTTGATGGGGACAGTGTAGAGGGAGATTTACTCTGTATCTAACACTGTGCTGTACCTGTCCTGGGAGTGTTTGATGGGGATAGTGTAGAGGGAGATTTACTCTGTATCTAACACCGTGCTGTACCTGTCCTGGGAGTGTTTGATGGGGACACTGTAGAGGGAGATTTACTCTGTATCTCACCCCGTGCTGTACCTGTCCTGGGAGTGTTTGATGGGGACGGTGTAGAGTGAGCTTTACTCTGTATCTAACCCTGTGCTGTACCTGTCCTGGGAGTGTTTGATGGGGACAGTGTAGAGGGAGATTTACTCTGTATCTAACCCCGTGCTGTACCTGTCCTGGGAGTGTTTGTTGGGGACAGTGTAGAGGGAGATTTAGTCTGTATCTAACCCCGTGCTGTACCTGTCCTGGGAGTGTTTGATGGGGACAGTGTAGAGGGAGCTTTACTCTGTATCTAACCCCGTGCTGTACCTGTCCTGGGAGTGTTTGATGGGGACAGTGTAGAGGGAGATTTACTCTGTATCTAACCCCGTGCTGTACCTGTCCTGGGAGTGTTTGATGGGGACAGTGTAGAGGGAGATTTACTCTGTATCTAACCCCGTGCTGTACCTGTCCTGGGAATGTTTGATGGGGGCAGTGTAGAGGGAGATTTACTCTGTATCTCACCCCGTGCTGTACCTGTCCTGGGAGTGTTTGATGGGGACAGTGTAGATGGAGCATTACTCTGTATCTAAACCCGTGCTGTACCTGTCCTGGGAGTGTTTGATGGGGACGGTGTAGAGGGAGATTTACTCTGTATCGAACACCGTGCTGTACCTGTCCTGGGAGTGTTTGATTGGGACGGTGTAGAGTGAGATTTACTCTGTATCTAACCCCGTGCTGTACCTGTCCTGGGAGTGTTTGATGGGGACAGTGTAGAGGGTGATTTACTCTGTATCTAACACCGTGCTGTACCTGTCCTGGGAGTGTTTGATGGGGACAGTGTAGAGGGAGATTTACTCTGTATCTAACCCCGTGCTGTACCTGTCCTGGGAGTGTTTGATGGGGACAGTGTAGAGGGAGATTTACTCTGTATCTAACCCCGTGCTGTACCTGTCCTGGGATTGTTTGATGGGGACAGTGTAGAGGGAGATTTACTCTGTATCTAACCCCGTGCTGTACCTGTCCTGGGAGTGTTTGATGGGGACAGTGTAGATGGAGCATTACTCTGTATCTAAACCCGTGCTGTACCTGTCCTGGGAGTGTTTGATGGGGACGGTGTAGAGTGAGATTTACTCTGTATCTAACCCTGTGCTGTACCTGTCCTGGGAGTGTTTGATGGGGACAGTGCAGAGGGAGCTTTACTCTGTATCTAACCCCGTGCTGTACCTGTCCTGGGAGTGTTTGATGGGGACACTGTAGAGGGAGATTTTACTCTGTATCTAACCCCGTGCTGTACCTGTCCTGGGAGTGTTTGATGGGGACACTGTAGAGGGAGATTTTACTCTCTATCTAACCCCGTGCTGTACCTGTCCTGGGAGTGTTTGATGGGGACGGTGTAGAGGAAGCTTTACTCTGTATCTAACCCCGTGCTGTACCTGTCCTGGGAGTGTTAGATGGGGACAGTGCCGAGGGGATTTAACTCTGTATCTAACCCCGTGCTGTACCTGTCCTGGGAGTGTTTGATGGGGATAATGTAGAGGGAGATTTACTCTGTATCAAACCCCGTTCTGTACCTGTCCTGGGAGTGTTTGATGGGGACGTTGTACAGGGAGATTTACTCTGTATCAAACCCCGTTCTGTACCTGTCCTGGGAGTGTTTGATGGGGACGTTGTACAGGGAGATTTACTCTGTATCTAACACCGTGCTGTACCTGTCCTGGGAATGTCTGATGGGGACGGTGTAGAGGGAGATTTACTCTGTATCTAACCCCGTGCTGTACCTGTCCTAGGAGAATTTGATGGGGACGGTGTGGAGGGAGCTTTACTCTGTATCTAACCCTGTGCTGTACCAGCCCTGGGAGTGTTTGATGGGGACAGTGTAGAGGGAGCTTTACTCTGTATCTAACCCCGTGCTGTACCTGTCCTGGGAGTGTTTGATGGGGACAGTATAGAGGGAGCTTTACTCTGCATCTCACCCCGTGCTGTACCTGTCCTGGGAGTGTTTGATGGGGATGGTGTGGAGGGAGCTTTACTCTGTATCTAACACTGTGCTGTACCAGCCCTGGGAGTGTTTGATGGGGACAGTGTAGACGGAGCTTTACTCTGTATCTAACCCCGTGCTGTCCCTGTCCTGGGAGTGTTTGATGGGGACAGTGTAGAGGGGGATTTTACTCTGTATCTAACCCCGTGCTGTACCTGTCCTGGGAGTGTGATGGGGACGGTGTAGAGGGAGATTTACTCTGTATCTAACCCCGTGCTGTACCTGTCCTGGGAGTGTTTGATCGAGACAGTGTAGAGGGAGATTTACTCTGTATCTAACCCCGTGCTGTACCTGTCCTGGGAGTGTTTGATGGGGACAGTGTAGAATGATATTTACTCTGTATCTAACCCCGTGCTGTACCTGTCCTGGGAGTGTTTGATGGGGACGGTGTAGAGGGAGCTTTACTCTGTATCTAACACCGTGCTGTACCTGTCCTGGGAGTGTTTGATGGGGACAGTGTAGATGGAGATTTACTCTGTATCTAACACCGTGCTGTACCTGTCCTGGGAGTGTTTGATGGGGACACTGTAGAGGGAGATTTTACTCTGTATCTAACCCCGTGCTGTATCTGTCCTGGGAGTGTTTGATGGGGACGGCGTAGAGGGAGCTTTACTCTGTATCTAACCCTGTGCTGTACCTGTCCTGGGTGTGTGTGATGGGGACAGTGTAGAGGGAGCTTTACTCTGTATCTAACCCCGTGCTGTACCTGTCCTGGGAGTGTGTGATGGGGACAGTGTAGAGGGAGCTTTACTCTGTATCTATCCCCGTGCTGTCCCTGTCCTGGGAGTGTTTGATGGGGACAGTGTAGAGGGAGCTTTACTCTGTATCTAACCCCGTGCTGTACCTGTCCTGGGAGTGTGTGATGGGGACAGTGTAGAGGGAGCTTTACTCTGTATCTCACCCCGTGCTGTCCCTGTCCTGGGAGTGTTTGATGGGGACAGTGTAGAGGGGGATTTTACTCTGTATCTAACCCCGTGCTGTACCTGTCCTGGGAGTGTGATGGGGACGGTGTAGAGGGAGATTTACTCTGTATCTAACCCCGTGCTGTACCTGTCCTGGGAGTGTTTGATGGAGACAGTGTAGAGGGAGATTTACTCTGTATCTAACCCCGTGCTGTACCTGTCCTGGGAGTGTTTGATGGGGACAGTGTAGAGGAAGATTTACTCTGTATCTAATCCCGTGCTGTACCTGTCCTGGGAGTGTTTGATGGGGACGGTGTAGAGGGAGCTTTACTCTGTATCTAACACCGTGCTGTACCTGTCCTGGGAGTGTTTGATGGGGACAGTGTAGAGGGAGATTTACTCTGTATCTCACCCCGTGCTGTACCTGTCCTGGGAGTGTTTGATGGGGACAGTGTAGAGGGAGTTTTACTCTGTATCTAACCCCGTGCTGTACCTGTCCTGGGAGTGTTTGATGGGGGCAGTGTAGAGGGAGATTTACTCTGTATCTCACCCCGTGCTGTACCTGTCCTGGGAGTGTTTGATGGGGCAGTGTAGAGGGAGATTTACTCTGTATCTTATCCCGTGCTGTACCTGTCCTGGCAGTGTTTGATGGGGACGGTGTAGAGGGAGATTTACTCTGTATCTAACACCGTGCTGTACCTCCTGGGAGTGTTTGATGGGGACGGTGTAGAGGGAGATTTACTCTGTATCTAACCCCGTGCTGTACCTGTCCTGGGAGTGTTTCTTGGGGACAGTCTAGAGGGAGATTTACTCTGTATCTAACCCCGTGCTGTAACTGTCCTGGGAGTGTTTGCTGGGGACAGTGAAGAGGGAGCTTTACTCTGTATCTAACCCCGTGCTGTACCTGTCCTGGGAGTGTTTGATGGGGACAGTGTAGAGGGAGATTTACTCTGTATCTAACCCCGTGCTGTACCTGTCCTGGGAGTGTTTGATGGGGACAGTGTAGAGGGAGCTTTACTCTGTATCTAACCCCGTGCTGTACCTGTCCTGGGAGTGTTTGATGGGGGCAGTGTAGAGGGAGATTTACTCTGTATCTCACCCCGTGCTGTACCTGTCCTGGGAGTGTTTGATGGGGACAAGTTAGATGGAGCATTACTCTGTATCTAACCCCGTGCTGTACCTGTCCTGGGAGTGTTTGATGGGGACGGTGTAGAGGGAGATTTACTCTGTATCTAACATCGTGCTGTACCTGTCCTGGGAGTGTTTGATGGGGACGGTGTAGAGGGAGATTTACTCTGTATCTAACCCTGTGCTGTACCTGTGCTGGCAGTGTTTGATGGGGACAGTGTAGAGGGAGATTTAGTCTGTATCTAACACCGTGCTGTACCTGTCCTGGGAGTGTTTGATGGGGACACTGTAGAGGGAGATTTTACTCTGTATCTAACCCCGTGCTGTATCTGTCCTGGGAGTGTTTGATGGGGACGGTGTAGAGTGAGCTTTACTCTGTATCTAACCCTGTGCTGTACCTGTCCTGGGAGTGTTTGATGGGGACAGTGCAGAGGGAGCTTTACTCTATATCTAACCCCGTGCTGTACCTGTCCTGGGAGTGTTTGATGGGGACACTGTAGAGGGAGATTTTACTCTGTATCTAACCCCGTGCTGTACCTGTCCTGGGAGTGTTTGATGGGGACACTATAGAGGGAGATTTTACTCTCTATCTTACCCCATGCTGTACCTGTCCTGGGAGTGTTTGATGGGGACGGTGTAGAGGGAGCTTTACTCTGTATCTAACCCCGTGCTGTACCTGTCCTGGGAATGTTTGATGGGGACAGTGCAGAGGGGATTTAACTCCGTATCTAACCCCGTGCTGTACCTGTCCTGGGAGTGTTTGATGGGGACAATGTAGAGGGAGATTTACTCTGTATCTAACCCCGTTCTGTACCTGTCCTGGGAGTGTTTGATGGGGACGTTGTACAGGGAGATTTACTCTGTATCTAACACCGTGCTGTACCTGTCCTGGGAATGTCTGATGGGGACGGTGTAGAGGGAGATTTACTCTGTATCTAACCCCGTGCTGTACCTGTCCTAGGAGTTTTTGATGGGGACGGGGTGGAGGGAGCTTTACTCTGTATCTAACCCTGTGCTGTACCAGCCCTGGGAGTGTTTGATGGGGACAGTGTAGACGGAGCTTTACTCTGTATCTAACCCCGTGCTGTACCTGTCCTTTGAGTGTTTGATGGGGACGGTGTGGAGGGAGCATTACTCTGTATCTAACCCTGTGCTGTACCAGCCCTGGGAGTGTTTGATGGGGACAGTGTAGACGGTGCTTTACTCTGTATCTAACCCCGTGCTGTACCTGTCCTGGGAGTGTTTGATGGGGACAGTGTAGAGGGAGCTTTACTCTGTATCTAACCCCGTGCTGTTCCTGTCCTGGGAGTGTTTGATGGGGACGGTGTAGAGGGAGATTTACTCTGTATCTAACCCCGTGCTGTACCAGTCCTGGGAGTTTTTGATGGAGACAGTGTAGAGGGAGCTTTACTCTGTATCTCACCCCGTGCTGTTCCTGTCCTGGAGTGTTTGATGGGGACGGTGTAGAGGGAGCTTTACTCAGTATCTAACCCCGTGCTGTACCTGTCCTGGGAGTGTTTAATGGGGACAGTGTAGTGAGAGCTTTACTCTGTATCTAACCCTGTGCTGTACCTGTCCTGGGAGTGTTTGATGGGGACGGTGTAGAGGGAGCTTTACTCTGTATCTAACCCCGTGCTGTACGTGTCCTGGGAGTGTTTGATGGGGACGGTGTAGAGGGAGCTTTACTCTGTATCTAACCCTGTGCTGTACCTGTCCTGGGTGTGTGTGATGGGGACAGTGTAGAGGGAGCTTTACTCTGTATCTAACCGCGTGCTGTACCTGTCCTGGGTGTGTTTGATGGTGACAGTGTAGAGGGAGCTTTACTCTGTATCTCACCCCGTGCTGTACCTGTCCTGGGAGTGTGTGATGGGGACAGTGTAGAGGGAGCTTTACTCTGTATCTAACCCCGTGCTGTACCTGTCCTGGGAGTGTTTGATGGGGACAGTGTAGAGGGAGATTTACTCTGTATCTAACCCCGTGCTGTACCTGTCCTGGGAGTGTTTGATGGGGGCAGTGTAGAGGGAGATTTACTCTGTATCTCACCCCGAGCTGTACCTGTCCTGGGAGTGTTTGATGGGGACAGTGTAGAGGGAGTTTTACTCTGTATCTAACCCCGTGCTGTACCTGTCCTGGGAGTGTTTGATGGGGGCAGTGTAGAGGGAGATTTACTCTGTATCTCACCCCGTGCTGTACCTGTCCTGGGAGTGTTTGATGGGGGCAGTGTAGAGGGAGATTTACTCAGTATCTAACCCCGTGCTGTACCTGTCCTGGCAGTGTTTGAAGGGGACGGTGTAGAGGGAGATTTACTCTGTATCTAACACCGTGCTGTACCTCCTGGGAGTGTTTGATGGGGACGGTGTAGAGGGAGATTTACTCTGTATCTAACCCCGTGCTGTACCTGTCCTGGGAGTGTTTCTTGGGGACAGTGTAGAGGGAGATTTACTCTGTATCTAACCCCGTGCTGTAACTGTCCTGCGAGTGTTTGCTGGGGACAGTGAAGAGGGAGCTTTACTCTGTATCTAACCCCGTGCTGTACCTGTCCTGGGAGTGTTTGATGGGGACAGTGTAGAGGGAGATTTACTCTGTATCTAACCCCGTGCTGTACCTGTCCTGGGAGTGTTTGATGGGGACAGTGTAGAGGGAGCTTTACTCTGTATCTAACCCCGTGCTGTACCTGTCCTGGGAGTGTTTGATGGGGGCAGTGTAGAGGGAGATTTACTCTGTATCTCACCCCGTGCTGTACCTGTCCTGGGAGTGTTTGATGGGGACAAGTTAGATGGAGCATTACTCTGTATCTAACCCCGTGCTGTACCTGTCCTGGGAGTGTTTGATGGGGACGGTGTAGAGGGAGATTTACTCTGTATCTAACATCGTGCTGTACCTGTCCTGGGAGTGTTTGATGGGGACGGTGTAGAGGGAGATTTACTCTGTATCTAACCCTGTGCTGTACCTGTGCTGGCAGTGTTTGATGGGGACAGTGTAGAGGGAGATTTAGTCTGTATCTAAAACCGTGCTGTACCTGTCCTGGGAGTGTTTGATGGGGACACTGTAGAGGGAGATTTTACTCTGTATCTAACCCCGTGCTGTATCTGTCCTGGGAGTGTTTGATGGGGACGGTGTAGAGTGAGCTTTACTCTGTATCTAACCCTGTGCTGTACCTGTCCTGGGAGTGTTTGATGGGGACAGTGCAGAGGGAGCTTTACTCTATATCTAACCCCGTGCTGTACCTGTCCTGGGAGTGTTTGATGGGGACACTGTAGAGGGAGATTTTACTCTGTATCTAACCCCGTGCTGTACCTGTCCTGGGAGTGTTTGATGGGGACACTATAGAGGGAGATTTTACTCTCTATCTTACCCCATGCTGTACCTGTCCTGGGAGTGTTTGATGGGGACGGTGTAGAGGGAGCTTTACTCTGTATCTAACCCCGTGCTGTACCTGTCCTGGGAATGTTTGATGGGGACAGTGCAGAGGGGATTTAACTCCGTATCTAACCCCGTGCTGTACCTGTCCTGGGAGTGTTTGATGGGGACAATGTAGAGGGAGATTTACTCTGTATCTAACCCCGTTCTGTACCTGTCCTGGGAGTGTTTGATGGGGACGTTGTACAGGGAGATTTACTCTGTATCTAACACCGTGCTGTACCTGTCCTGGGAATGTCTGATGGGGACGGTGTAGAGGGAGATTTACTCTGTATCTAACCCCGTGCTGTACCTGTCCTGGGAATGTCTGATGGGGACGGTGTAGAGGGAGATTTACTCTGTATCTAACCCCGTACTGTACCTGTCCTAGGAGTTTTTGATGGGGACGGGGTGGAGGGAGCTTTACTCTGTATCTAACCCTGTGCTGTACCAGCCCTGGGAGTGTTGGATGGGGACAGTGTAGACGGAGCTTTACTCTGTATCTAACCCCGTGCTGTACCTGTCCTGGGAGTGTTTGATGGGGACGGTGTGGAGGGAGCATTACTCTGTATCTAACCCTGTGCTGTACCAGCCCTGGGAGTGTTTGATGGGGACAGTGTAGACGGTGCTTTACTCTGTATCTAACCCCGTGCTGTACCTGTCCTGGGAGTGTTTGATGGGGACAGTGTAGAGGGAGCTTTACTCTGTATCTAACCCCGTGCTGTTCCTGTCCTGGGAGTGTTTGATGGGGACGGTGTAGAGGGAGATTTACTCTGTATCTAACCCCGTGCTGTACCCGTCCTGGGAGTTTTTGATGGAGACAGTGTAGAGGGAGCTTTACTCTGTATCTCACCCCGTGCTGTTCCTGTCCTGGAGTGTTTGATGGGGACGGTGTAGAGGGAGCTTTACTCAGTATCTAACCCCGTGCTGTACCTGTCCTGGGAGTGTTTAATGGGGACAGTGTAGTGAGAGCTTTACTCTGTATCTAACCCCGTGCTGTACCTGTCCTGGGAGTGTTTGATGGGGACGGTGTAGAGGGAGCTTTACTCTGTATCTAACCCCGTGCTGTACGTGTCCTGGGAGTGTTTGATGGGGACGGTGTAGAGGGAGCTTTACTCTGTATCTAACCCTGTGCTGTACCTGTCCTGGGTGTGTGTGATGGGGACGGTGTAGAGGGAGCTTTACTCTGTATCTAACCCCGTGCTGTACCTGTCCTGGGTGTGTTTGATGGTGACAGTGTAGAGGGAGCTTTACTCTGTATCTCACCCCGTGCTGTACCTGTCCTGGGAGTGTTTGATGGGGACAGTGTAGAGGGAGATTTACTCTGTATCTAACACCGTGCTGTACCTGTCCTGGGAGTGTTTGATGGGGACACTGTAGAGGGAGATTTTACTCTGTATCTAACCCCGTGCTGTATCTGTCCTGGGTGTGTTTGATGGGGACGGCGTAGAGGGAGCTTTACTCTGTATCTAACCCTGTGCTGTACCTGTCCTGGGAGTGTGTGATGGGGACAGTGTAGAGGGAGCTTTACTCTGTATCTCACCCCGTGCTGTCCCTGTCCTGGGAGTGTTTGATGGGGACACTGTAGAGGGAGATTTTACTCTGTATCTAACCCCGTGCTGTATCTGTCCTGGGAGTGTTTGATGGGGACGGTGTAGAGTGAGCTTTACTCTGTATCTAACCCTGTGCTGTACCTGTCCTGGGAGTGTTTGATGGGGACAGTGCAGAGGGAGCTTTACTCTATATCTAACCCCGTGCTGTACCTGTCCTGGGAGTGTTTGATGGGGACACTGTAGAGGGAGATTTTACTCTGTATCTAACCCCGTGCTGTACCTGTCCTGGGAGTGTTTGATGGGGACACTATAGAGGGAGATTTTACTCTCTATCTAACCCCATGCTGTACCTGTCCTGGTAGTGTTTGATGGGGACGGTGTAGAGGGAGCTTTACTCTGTATCTAACCCCGTGCTGTACCTGTCCTGGGAATGTTTGATGGGGACAGTGCAGAGGGGATTTATCTCCGTATCTAACCCCGTGCTGTACCTGTCCTGGGAGTGTTTGATGGGGACAATGTAGAGGGTGATTTACTCTGTATCTAACCCCGTTCTGTACCTGTCCTGGGAGTGTTTGATGGGGACCTTGTACAGGGAGATTTACTCTGTATCTAACACCGTGCTGTACCTGTCCTGGGAATGTCTGATGGGGACGGTGTAGAGGGAGATTTACTCTGTATCTAACCCCGGGCTGTACCTGTCCTAGGAGTTTTTGATGGGGACGGGGTGGAGGGAGCTTTACTCTGTATCTAACCCTGTGCTGTACCAGCCCTGGGAGTGTTTGATGGGGACAGTGTAGACGGAGCTTTACTCTGTATCTAACCCCGTGCTGTACCTGTCCTGGGAGTGTTTGATGGGGACGGTGTGGAGGGAGCATTACTCTGTATCTAACCCTGTGCTGTACCAGCCCTGGGAGTGTTTGATGGGGACAGTGTAGACGGTGCTTTACTCTGTATCTAACCCCGTGCTGTACCTGTCCTGGGAGTGTTTGATGGGGACAGTGTAGAGGGAGCTTTACTCTGTATCTAACCCCGTGCTGTTCCTGTCCTGGGAGTGTTTGATGGGGACGGTGTAGAGGGAGATTTACTCTGTATCTAACCCCGTGCTGTACCAGTCCTGGGAGTTTTTGATGGAGACAGTGTAGAGGGAGCTTTACTCTGTATCTCACCCCGTGCTGTTCCTGTCCTGGAGTGTTTGATGGGGACGGTGTAGAGGGAGCTTTACTCAGTATCTAACCCCGTGCTGTACCTGTCCTGGGAGTGTTTGATGGGGACAGTGTAGTGAGAGCTTTACTCTGTATCTAACCCTGTGCTGTACCTGTCCTGGGAGTGTTTGATGGGGACGGTGTAGAGGGAGCTTTACTCTGTATCTAACCCCGTGCTGTACGTGTCCTGGGAGTGTTTGATGGGGACGGTGTAGAGGGAGCTTTACTCTGTATCTAACCCTGTGCTGTACCTGTCCTGGGTGTGTTTGATGGAGACAGTGTAGAGGGATCTTTACTCTGTATCTCACCCCGTGCTGTACCTGTCCTGGGAGTGTTTGATGGGGACAGTGTAGAGGGGGATTTTACTCTGTATCTAACCCCGTGCTGTACCTGTCCTGGGAGTGTGATGGGGACGGTGTAGAGGGAGATTTACTCTGTATCTAACCCCGTGCTGTACCTGTCCTGGGAGTGTTTGATGGAGACAGTGTAGAGGGAGATTTACTCTGTATCTAACCTCGTGCTGTACCTGTCCTGGGAGTGTTTGATGGGGACAGTGTAGTGGAAGATTTACTCTGTATCTAACCCCGTGCTGTACCTGTCCTGGGAGTGTTTGATGGGGACAGTGTAGAGGGAGATTTACTCTGAATCTAACCCCGTGCTGTACCTGTCCTGGGAGTGTTTGATGGGGACAGTGTAGAGGGAGTTTTACTCTGTATCTAACCCCGTGCTGTACCTGTCCTGGGAGTGTTTGATGGGGGCAGTGTAGAGGGAGATTTACTCTGTATCTCACCCCGTGCTGTACCTGTCCTGGGAGTGTTTGAGGGGGACAGTGTAGATGGAGCATTACTCTGTATCTAACCCCGTGCTGTACCTGTCCTGGGAGTGTTTGATGGGGACGGTGTAGAGGGAGCTTTACTCTGTATCTAACCCCGTGCTGTACGTGTCCTGGGAGTGTTTGATGGGGACGGTGTAGAGGGAGCTTTACTCTGTATCTAACCCTGTGCTGTACCTGTCCTGGGTGTGTTTGATGGAGACAGTGTAGAGGGATCTTTACTCTGTATCTCACCCCGTGCTGTACCTGTCCTGGGAGTGTTTGATGGGGACAGTGTAGAGGGGGATTTTACTCTGTATCTAACCCCGTGCTGTACCTGTCCTGGGAGTGTGATGGGGACGGTGTAGAGGGAGATTTACTCTGTATCTAACCCCGTGCTGTACCTGTCCTGGGAGTGTTTGATGGAGACAGTGTAGAGGGAGATTTACTCTGTATCTAACCTCGTGCTGTACCTGTCCTGGGAGTGTTTGATGGGGACAGTGTAGTGGAAGATTTACTCTGTATCTAACCCCGTGCTGTACCTGTCCTGGGAGTGTTTGATGGGGACAGTGTAGAGGGAGATTTACTCTGAATCTAACCCCGTGCTGTACCTGTCCTGGGAGTGTTTGATGGGGACAGTGTAGAGGGAGTTTTACTCTGTATCTAACCCCGTGCTGTACCTGTCCTGGGAGTGTTTGATGGGGGCAGTGTAGAGGGAGATTTACTCTGTATCTCACCCCGTGCTGTACCTGTCCTGGGAGTGTTTGAGGGGGACAGTGTAGATGGAGCATTACTCTGTATCTAACCCCGTGCTGTACCTGTCCTGGGAGTGTTTGATGGGGACGGTGTAGAGGGAGATTTACTCTGTATCTAACCCCGTGCTGTACCTGTCCTGGGAGTGTTTGATGGGGACAGTGTAGAGGGAGATTTACTCTGTATCTAACCCCGTGCTGTACCTGTCCTGGGAGTGTTTGATGGGGACAGTGTAGAGGGAGCTTTACTCTGTATCTAACCCCGTGCTGTACCTGTCCTGGGAGTGTTTGATGGGGGCAGTGTAGAGGGAGATTTACTCTGTATCTCACCCCGTGCTGTACCTGTCCTGGGAGTGTTTGATGGGGACAAGTTAGATGGAGCATTACTCTGTATCTAACCCCGTGCTGTACCTGTCCTGGGAGTGTTTGATGGGGACGGTGTAGAGGGAGATTTACTCTGTATCTAACATCGTGCTGTACCTGTCCTGGGAGTGTTTGATGGGGACGGTGTAGAGGGAGATTTACTCTGTATCTAACCCTGTGCTGTACCTGTGCTGGCAGTGTTTGATGGGGACAGTGTAGAGGGAGATTTAGTCTGTATCTAACACCGTGCTGTACCTGTCCTGGGAGTGTTTGATGGGGACACTGTAGAGGGAGATTTTACTCTGTATCTAACCCCGTGCTGTATCTGTCCTGGGAGTGTTTGATGGGGACGGTGTAGAGTGAGCTTTACTCTGTATCTAACCCTGTGCTGTACCTGTCCTGGGAGTGTTTGATGGGGACAGTGCAGAGGGAGCTTTACTCTATATCTAACCCCGTGCTGTACCTGTCCTGGGAGTGTTTGATGGGGACACTGTAGAGGGAGATTTTACTCTGTATCTAACCCCGTGCTGTACCTGTCCTGGGAGTGTTTGATGGGGACACTATAGAGGGAGATTTTACTCTCTATCTTACCCCATGCTGTACCTGTCCTGGGAGTGTTTGATGGGGACGGTGTAGAGGGAGCTTTACTCTGTATCTAACCCCGTGCTGTACCTGTCCTGGGAATGTTTGATGGGGACAGTGCAGAGGGGATTTAACTCCGTATCTAACCCCGTGCTGTACCTGTCCTGGGAGTGTTTGATGGGGACAATGTAGAGGGAGATTTACTCTGTATCTAACCCCGTTCTGTACCTGTCCTGGGAGTGTTTGATGGGGACGTTGTACAGGGAGATTTACTCTGTATCTAACACCGTGCTGTACCTGTCCTGGGAATGTCTGATGGGGACGGTGTAGAGGGAGATTTACTCTGTATCTAACCCCGTGCTGTACATGTCCTAGGAGTTTTTGATGGGGACGGGGTGGAGGGAGCTTTACTCTGTATCTAACCCTGTGCTGTACCAGCCCTGGGAGTGTTTGATGGGGACAGTGTAGACGGAGCTTTACTCTGTATCTAACCCCGTGCTGTACCTGTCCTTTGAGTGTTTGATGGGGACGGTGTGGAGGGAGCATTACTCTGTATCTAACCCTGTGCTGTACCAGCCCTGGGAGTGTTTGATGGGGACAGTGTAGACGGTGCTTTACTCTGTATCTAACCCCGTGCTGTACCTGTCCTGGGAGTGTTTGATGGGGACAGTGTAGAGGGAGCTTTACTCTGTATCTAACCCCGTGCTGTTCCTGTCCTGGGAATGTTTGATGGGGACGGTGTAGAGGGAGATTTACTCTGTATCTAACCCCGTGCTGTACCAGTCCTGGGAGTTTTTGATGGAGACAGTGTAGAGGGAGCTTTACTCTGTATCTCACCCCGTGCTGTTCCTGTCCTGGAGTGTTTGATGGGGACGGTGTAGAGGGAGCTTTACTCAGTATCTAACCCCGTGCTGTACCTGTCCTGGGAGTGTTTAATGGGGACAGTGTAGTGAGAGCTTTACTCTGTATCTAACCCTGTGCTGTACCTGTCCTGGGAGTGTTTGATGGGGACGGTGTAGAGGGAGCTTTACTCTGTATCTAACCCCGTGCTGTACGTGTCCTGGGAGTGTTTGATGGGGACGGTGTAGAGGGAGCTTTACTCTGTATCTAACCCTGTGCTGTACCTGTCCTGGCAGTGTTTGAAGGGGACGGTGTAGAGGGAGATTTACTCTGTATCTAACACCATGCTGTACCTCCTGGGAGTGTTTGATGGGGACGGTGTAGAGGGAGATTTACTCTGTATCTAACCCCGTGCTGTACCTGTCCTGGGAGTGTTTCTTGGGGACAGTGTAGAGGGAGATTTACTCTGTATCTAACCCCGTGCTGTAACTGTCCTGCGAGTGTTTGCTGGGGACAGTGAAGAGGGAGCTTTACTCTGTATCTAACCCCGTGCTGTACCTGTCCTGGGAGTGTTTGATGGGGACAGTGTAGAGGGAGATTTACTCTGTATCTAACCCCGTGCTGTACCTGTCCTGGGAGTGTTTGATGGGGACAGTGTAGAGGGAGCTTTACTCTGTATCTAACCCCGTGCTGTACCTGTCCTGGGATTGTTTGATGGGGGCAGTGTAGAGGGAGATTTACTCTGTATCTCACCCCGTGCTGTACCTGTCCTGGGAGTGTTTGATGGGGACAAGTTAGATGGAGCATTACTCTGTATCTAACCCCGTGCTGTACCTGTCCTGGGAGTGTTTGATGGGGACGGTGTAGAGGGAGATTTACTCTGTATCTAACATCGTGCTGTACCTGTCCTGGGAGTGTTTGATGGGGACGGTGTAGAGGGAGATTTACTCTGTATCTAACCCTGTGCTGTACCTGTGCTGGCAGTGTTTGATGGGGACAGTGTAGAGGGAGATTTAGTCTGTATCTAAAACCGTGCTGTACCTGTCCTGGGAGTGTTTGATGGGGACACTGTAGAGGGAGATTTTACTCTGTATCTAACCCCGTGCTGTATCTGTCCTGGGAGTGTTTGATGGGGACGGTGTAGAGTGAGCTTTACTCTGTATCTAACCCTGTGCTGTACCTGTCCTGGGAGTGTTTGATGGGGACAGTGCAGAGGGAGCTTTACTCTATATCTAACCCCGTGCTGTACCTGTCCTGGGAGTGTTTGATGGGGACACTGTAGAGGGAGATTTTACTCTGTATCTAACCCCGTGCTGTACCTGTCCTGGGAGTGTTTGATGGGGACACTATAGAGGGAGATTTTACTCTCTATCTTACCCCATGCTGTACCTGTCCTGGGAGTGTTTGATGGGGACGGTGTAGAGGGAGCTTTACTCTGTATCTAACCCCGTGCTGTACCTGTCCTGGGAATGTTTGATGGGGACAGTGCAGAGGGGATTTAACTCCGTATCTAACCCCGTGCTGTACCTGTCCTGGGAGTGTTTGATGGGGACAATGTAGAGGGAGATTTACTCTGTATCTAACCCCGTTCTGTACCTGTCCTGGGAGTGTTTGATGGGGACGTTGTACAGGGAGATTTACTCTGTATCTAACACCGTGCTGTACCTGTCCTGGGAATGTCTGATGGGGACGGTGTAGAGGGAGATTTACTCTGTATCTAACCCCGTGCTGTACCTGTCCTGGGAATGTCTGATGGGGACGGTGTAGAGGGAGATTTACTCTGTATCTAACCCCGTACTGTACCTGTCCTAGGAGTTTTTGATGGGGACGGGGTGGAGGGAGCTTTACTCTGTATCTAACCCTGTGCTGTACCAGCCCTGGGAGTGTTGGATGGGGACAGTGTAGACGGAGCTTTACTCTGTATCTAACCCCGTGCTGTACCTGTCCTGGGAGTGTTTGATGGGGACGGTGTGGAGGGAGCATTACTCTGTATCTAACCCTGTGCTGTACCAGCCCTGGGAGTGTTTGATGGGGACAGTGTAGACGGTGCTTTACTCTGTATCTAACCCCGTGCTGTACCTGTCCTGGGAGTGTTTGATGGGGACAGTGTAGAGGGAGCTTTACTCTGTATCTAACCCCGTGCTGTTCCTGTCCTGGGAGTGTTTGATGGGGACGGTGTAGAGGGAGATTTACTCTGTATCTAACCCCGTGCTGTACCCGTCCTGGGAGTTTTTGATGGAGACAGTGTAGAGGGAGCTTTACTCTGTATCTCACCCCGTGCTGTTCCTGTCCTGGAGTGTTTGATGGGGACGGTGTAGAGGGAGCTTTACTCAGTATCTAACCCCGTGCTGTACCTGTCCTGGGAGTGTTTAATGGGGACAGTGTAGTGAGAGCTTTACTCTGTATCTAACCCTGTGCTGTACCTGTCCTGGGAGTGTTTGATGGGGACGGTGTAGAGGGAGCTTTACTCTGTATCTAACCCCGTGCTGTACGTGTCCTGGGAGTGTTTGATGGGGACGGTGTAGAGGGAGCTTTACTCTGTATCTAACCCTGTGCTGTACCTGTCCTGGGTGTGTGTGATGGGGACGGTGTAGAGGGAGCTTTACTCTGTATCTAACCCCGTGCTGTACCTGTCCTGGGTGTGTTTGATGGTGACAGTGTAGAGGGAGCTTTACTCTGTATCTCACCCCGTGCTGTACCTGTCCTGGGAGTGTTTGATGGGGACAGTGTAGAGGGAGATTTACTCTGTATCTAACACCGTGCTGTACCTGTCCTGGGAGTGTTTGATGGGGACACTGTAGAGGGAGATTTTACTCTGTATCTAACCCCGTGCTGTATCTGTCCTGGGTGTGTTTGATGGGGACGGCGTAGAGGGAGCTTTACTCTGTATCTAACCCTGTGCTGTACCTGTCCTGGGAGTGTGTGATGGGGACAGTGTAGAGGGAGCTTTACTCTGTATCTCACCCCGTGCTGTCCCTGTCCTGGGAGTGTTTGATGGGGACACTGTAGAGGGAGATTTTACTCTGTATCTAACCCCGTGCTGTATCTGTCCTGGGAGTGTTTGATGGGGACGGTGTAGAGTGAGCTTTACTCTGTATCTAACCCTGTGCTGTACCTGTCCTGGGAGTGTTTGATGGGGACAGTGCAGAGGGAGCTTTACTCTATATCTAACCCCGTGCTGTACCTGTCCTGGGAGTGTTTGATGGGGACACTGTAGAGGGAGATTTTACTCTGTATCTAACCCCGTGCTGTACCTGTCCTGGGAGTGTTTGATGGGGACACTATAGAGGGAGATTTTACTCTCTATCTAACCCCATGCTGTACCTGTCCTGGTAGTGTTTGATGGGGACGGTGTAGAGGGAGCTTTACTCTGTATCTAACCCCGTGCTGTACCTGTCCTGGGAATGTTTGATGGGGACAGTGCAGAGGGGATTTATCTCCGTATCTAACCCCGTGCTGTACCTGTCCTGGGAGTGTTTGATGGGGACAATGTAGAGGGAGATTTACTCTGTATCTAACCCCGTTCTGTACCTGTCCTGGGAGTGTTTGATGGGGACCTTGTACAGGGAGATTTACTCTGTATCTAACACCGTGCTGTACCTGTCCTGGGAATGTCTGATGGGGACGGTGTAGAGGGAGATTTACTCTGTATCTAACCCCGGGCTGTACCTGTCCTAGGAGTTTTTGATGGGGACGGGGTGGAGGGAGCTTTACTCTGTATCTAACCCTGTGCTGTACCAGCCCTGGGAGTGTTTGATGGGGACAGTGTAGACGGAGCTTTACTCTGTATCTAACCCCGTGCTGTACCTGTCCTGGGAGTGTTTGATGGGGACGGTGTGGAGGGAGCATTACTCTGTATCTAACCCTGTGCTGTACCAGCCCTGGGAGTGTTTGATGGGGACAGTGTAGACGGTGCTTTACTCTGTATCTAACCCCGTGCTGTACCTGTCCTGGGAGTGTTTGATGGGGACAGTGTAGAGGGAGCTTTACTCTGTATCTAACCCCGTGCTGTTCCTGTCCTGGGAGTGTTTGATGGGGACGGTGTAGAGGGAGATTTACTCTGTATCTAACCCCGTGCTGTACCAGTCCTGGGAGTTTTTGATGGAGACAGTGTAGAGGGAGCTTTACTCTGTATCTCACCCCGTGCTGTTCCTGTCCTGGAGTGTTTGATGGGGACGGTGTAGAGGGAGCTTTACTCAGTATCTAACCCCGTGCTGTACCTGTCCTGGGAGTGTTTGATGGGGACAGTGTAGTGAGAGCTTTACTCTGTATCTAACCCTGTGCTGTACCTGTCCTGGGAGTGTTTGATGGGGACGGTGTAGAGGGAGCTTTACTCTGTATCTAACCCCGTGCTGTACGTGTCCTGGGAGTGTTTGATGGGGACGGTGTAGAGGGAGCTTTACTCTGTATCTAACCCTGTGCTGTACCTGTCCTGGGTGTGTTTGATGGAGACAGTGTAGAGGGATCTTTACTCTGTATCTCACCCCGTGCTGTACCTGTCCTGGGAGTGTTTGATGGGGACAGTGTAGAGGGGGATTTTACTCTGTATCTAACCCCGTGCTGTACCTGTCCTGGGAGTGTGATGGGGACGGTGTAGAGGGAGATTTACTCTGTATCTAACCCCGTGCTGTACCTGTCCTGGGAGTGTTTGATGGAGACAGTGTAGAGGGAGATTTACTCTGTATCTAACCTCGTGCTGTACCTGTCCTGGGAGTGTTTGATGGGGACAGTGTAGTGGAAGATTTACTCTGTATCTAACCCCGTGCTGTACCTGTCCTGGGAGTGTTTGATGGGGACAGTGTAGAGGGAGATTTACTCTGAATCTAACCCCGTGCTGTACCTGTCCTGGGAGTGTTTGATGGGGACAGTGTAGAGGGAGTTTTACTCTGTATCTAACCCCGTGCTGTACCTGTCCTGGGAGTGTTTGATGGGGGCAGTGTAGAGGGAGATTTACTCTGTATCTCACCCCGTGCTGTACCTGTCCTGGGAGTGTTTGAGGGGGACAGTGTAGATGGAGCATTACTCTGTATCTAACCCCGTGCTGTACCTGTCCTGGGAGTGTTTGATGGGGACGGTGTAGAGGGAGATTTACTCTGTATCTAACACCGTGCTGTACCTCCTGGGAGTGTTTGATGGGGACGGTGTAGAGGGAGATTTACTCTGTATCTAACACCGTGCTGTACCTGTCCTGGGAGTGTTTGATGGGGACGGTGTAGAGGGAGACTTACTCTGTATCTAACCCTGTGCTGTACCTGTCCTGGGAGTGTTTGATGGGGACAGTGAAGAGGGAGATTTACTCTGTATCTAACCCCGTGCTGTACCTGTCCTGGGAGTGTTTGATGGGGACAGTGTAGAGGGAGATTTACTCTGTATCTAACCCCGTGCTGTACCTGTCCTGGGAGTGTTTGATGGGGACAGTGTAGAGGGAGATTTACTCTGTATCTAACCCCGTGCTGTACCTGTCCTGGGAGTGTTTGATGGGGGCAGTGTAGAGGGAGATTTACTCTGTATCTCACCCCGTGCTGTACCTGTCCTGGGAGTGTTAGATGGGGACAGGTTAGATGGAGCATTACTCTGTATCTAACCCCGTGCTGTACCTGTCCTGGGAGTGTTTGATGGGGACCGTGTAGAGGGAGATTTACTCTGTATCTAACACCGTGCTGTACCTGTCCAGGGAGTGTTTGATGGGGACGGTGTAGAGGGAGATTTACTCTGTATCTAACCCTGTGCTGTACCTGTGCTGGCAGTGTTTGATGGGGACAGTGTAGCGGGAGCTTTACTCTGTATCTAACACCGTGCTGTACCTGTCCTGGGAGTGTTTGATGAGGACAGTGTAGATGGAGATTTACTCTGTATCTAACCCCGTGCTGTACCTGTCCTGGGAGTGTTTGATGGGGACAGTGTAGAGGGAGATTTACTCTGTATCTAACACCGTGCTGTACCTGTCCTGGGAGTGTTTGATGGGGACACTGTAGAGGGAGATTTTACTCTGTATCTCACCCCGTGCTGTACCTGTCCTGGGAGTGTTTGATGGGGACGGTGTAGAGGGAGATTAACTCTGTATCTAACCCCGTGCTGTACCTGTCCTAGGAGTTTTTGATGGGGACGGTGTGGAGGGAGCTTTACTCTGTATCTAACCCTGTGCTGTACCAGCCCTGGGAGTGTTTGATGGGGACAGTATAGAGGGAGATTTACTCTGTATCTAACCCCGTGCTGTACCTGTCCTGGGAGTGTGATGGGGACGGTGTAGAGGGAGATTTACTCTTTATCTCACCCCGTGCTGTACCTGTCCTGGGAGTGTGATGGGGACGGTGTAGAGGGAGATTTACTCTGTATCTAACCCCGTGCTGTACCTGTCCTGGGAGTGTTTGATGGAGACAGTGTAGAGGGAGATTTACTCTGTATCTAACCCCGTGCTGTACCTGTCCTGGGAGTGTTTGATGGGGACAGTGTAGTGGGAGCTTTACTCTGTATCTAACCCCGTGCTGTACCTGTCCTGGGAGTGTTTGATGGGGACAGTGTAGTGGATGATTTACTCTGTATCTTACCCCGTGCTGTACCTGTCCTGGGAGTGTTTGATGGGGACGGTGTAGAGGGAGCTTTACTCTGTATCTAACACCGTGCTGTACCTGTCCTGGGAGTGTTTGATGAGGACAGTGTAGATGGAGATTTACTCTGTATCTATCCCCGTGCTGTACCTGTCCTGGGAGTGTTTGATGGGGACAGTGTAGAGGGAGATTTACTCTGTATCTAACACCGTGCTGTACCTGTCCTGGGAGTGTTTGATGGGGACACTGTAGAGGGAGATTTTACTGTGTATCTAAGACCGTGCTGTATCTGTCCTGGGATTGTTTGATCAGGACGGCGTAGAGGGAGATTTACTCTGTATCTAACCCCGTGCTGTACCTGTCCTGGGAGTGTTTGATGGGGACAGTGTAGTGAGAGCTTTACTCTGTATCTAACCCTGTGCTGTACCTGTCCTGGGAGTGTTTGATGGGGACGGTGTAGAGGGAGCTTTACTCTGTATCTAACCCCGTGCTGTACGTGTCCTGGGAGTGTTTGATGGGGACGGTGTAGAGGGAGCTTTACTCTGTATCTAACCCTGTGCTGTACCTGTCCTGGGTGTGTGTGATGGGGACAGTGTAGAGGGAGCTTTACTCTGTATCTAAACCGTGCTGTACCTGTCCTGGGTGTGTTTGATGGGGACAGTGTAGAGGGATCTTTACTCTGTATCTCACCCCGTGCTGTACCTGTCCTGGGAGTGTTTGAGGGGGACAGTGTAGATGGAGCATTACTCTGTATCTAACCCCGTGCTGTACCTGTCCTGGGAGTGTTTGATGGGGACAGTGTAGAGGGAGATTTACTCTGTATCTAACACCGTGCTGTACCTCCTGGGAGTGTTTGATGGGGACGGTGTAGAGGGAGATTTACTCTGTATCTAACACCGTGCTGTACCTGTCCTGGGAGTGTTTGATGGGGACGGTGTAGAGGGAGACTTACTCTGTATCTAACCCTGTGCTGTACCTGTCCTGGGAGTGTTTGATGGGGACAGTGAAGAGGGAGATTTACTCTGTATCTAACCCCGTGCTGTACCTGTCCTGGGAGTGTTTGATGGGGACAGTGTAGAGGGAGATTTACTCTGTATCTAACCCCGTGCTGTACCTGTCCTGGGAGTGTTTGATGGGGACAGTGTAGAGGGAGATTTACTCTGTATCTAACCCCGTGCTGTACCTGTCCTGGGAGTGTTTGATGGGGGCAGTGTAGAGGGAGATTTACTCTGTATCTCACCCCGTGCTGTACCTGTCCTGGGAGTGTTAGATGGGGACAGGTTAGATGGAGCATTACTCTGTATCTAACCCCGTGCTGTACCTGTCCTGGGAGTGTTTGATGGGGACCGTGTAGAGGGAGATTTACTCTGTATCTAACACCGTGCTGTACCTGTCCAGGGATGTGTTTGATGGGGACGGTGTAGAGGGAGATTTACTCTGTATCTAACCCTGTGCTGTACCTGTGCTGGCAGTGTTTGATGGGGACAGTGTAGCGGGAGCTTTACTCTGTATCTAACACCGTGCTGTACCTGTCCTGGGAGTGTTTGATGAGGACAGTGTAGATGGAGATTTACTCTGTATCTAACCCCGTGCTGTACCTGTCCTGGGAGTGTTTGATGGGGACAGTGTAGAGGGAGATTTACTCTGTATCTAACACCGTGCTGTACCTGTCCTGGGAGTGTTTGATGGGGACACTGTAGAGGGAGATTTTACTCTGTATCTCACCCCGTGCTGTACCTGTCCTGGGAGTGTTTGATGGGGACGGTGTAGAGGGAGATTAACTCTGTATCTAACCCCGTGCTGTACCTGTCCTAGGAGTTTTTGATGGGGACGGTGTGGAGGGAGCTTTACTCTGTATCTAACCCTGTGCTGTACCAGCCCTGGGAGTGTTTGATGGGGACAGTATAGAGGGAGATTTACTCTGTATCTAACCCCGTGCTGTACCTGTCCTGGGAGTGTGATGGGGACGGTGTAGAGGGAGATTTACTCTTTATCTCACCCCGTGCTGTACCTGTCCTGGGAGTGTGATGGGGACGGTGTAGAGGGAGATTTACTCTGTATCTAACCCCGTGCTGTACCTGTCCTGGGAGTGTTTGATGGAGACAGTGTAGAGGGAGATTTACTCTGTATCTAACCCCGTGCTGTACCTGTCCTGGGAGTGTTTGATGGGGACAGTGTAGTGGATGTTTTACTCTGTATCTTACCCCGTGCTGTACCTGTCCTGGGAGTGTTTGATGGGGACGGTGTAGAGGGAGCTTTACTCTGTATCTAACACCGTGCTGTACCTGTCCTGGGAGTGTTTGATGAGGACAGTGTAGATGGAGATTTACTCTGTATCTATCCCCGTGCTGTACCTGTCCTGGGAGTGTTTGATGGGGACAGTGTAGAGGGAGATTTACTCTGTATCTAACACCGTGCTGTACCTGTCCTGGGAGTGTTTGATGGGGACACTGTAGAGGGAGATTTTACTGTGTATCTAAGACCGTGCTGTATCTGTCCTGGGATTGTTTGATCAGGACGGCGTAGAGGGAGATTTACTCTGTATCTAACCCCGTGCTGTACCTGTCCTGGGAGTGTTTGATGGGGACAGTGTAGTGAGAGCTTTACTCTGTATCTAACCCTGTGCTGTACCTGTCCTGGGAGTGTTTGATGGGGACGGTGTAGAGGGAGCTTTACTCTGTATCTAACCCCGTGCTGTACGTGTCCTGGGAGTGTTTGATGGGGACGGTGTAGAGGGAGCTTTACTCTGTATCTAACCCTGTGCTGTACGTGTCCTGGGAGTGTTTGATGGGGACGGTGTAGAGGGAGCTTTACTCTGTATCTAACCCCGTGCTGTACCTGTCCTGGGAGTGTGTGATGGGGACAGTGTAGAGGGAGCTTTACTCTGTATCTCACCCCGTGCTGTCCCTGTCCTGGGAATGTTTGATGGGGACAGTGTAAAGGGGGATTTTACTCTGTATCTAACCCCGTGCTGTACCTGTCCTGGGAGTGTGATGGGGACGGTGTAGAGGGAGATTTACTCTGTATCTAACCCCGTGCTGTACCTGTCCTGGGAGTGTTTGATGGAGACAGTGTAGAGGGAGATTTACTCTGTATCTAACCCCGTGCTGTACCTGTCCTGGGAGTGTTTGATGGGGACAGTGTAGTGGAAGATTTACTCTGTATCTAACCCCGTGCTGTACCTGTCCTGGGAGTGTTTGATGGGGACGGTGTAGAGGGAGCTTTACTCTGTGTCTAACACCGTGCTGTACCTGTCCTGGGAGTGTTTGATGGGGACAGTGTAGATGGAGATTTACTCTGTATCTAACCCCGTGCTGTACCTGTCCTGGGAGTGTTTGATGGGGACAGTGTAGAGGGAGATTTACTCTGTATCTAACACCGTGCTGTACCTGTCCTGGGAGTGTTTGATTGGGACACTGTAGAGGGAGATTTTACTCTGTATCTAACCCCGTGCTGTATCTGTCCTGGGAGTGTTTGATGGGGACGGCATAGAGGGAGCTTTACTCTGTATCTAACCCTGTGCTGTACCTGTCCTGGGAGTGTGTGATGGGGACAGTGTAGAGGGAGCTTTACTCTGTATCTCACCCCGTGCTGTCCCTGTCCTGGGAGTGTTTGATGGGGACAGCGTAGAGGGGGATTTTACTCTGTATCTAACCCCGTGCTGTACCTGTCCTGGGAGTGTGATGGGGACGGTGTAGAGGGAGATTTACTCTGTATCTAACCCCGTGCTGTACCTGTCCTGGGAGTGTTTGATGGAGACAGAGTAGAGGGAGATTTACTCTGTATCTAACCCCGTGCTGTACCTGTCCTGGGAGTGTTTGATGGGGACAGTGTAGAGGAAGATTTACTCTGTATCTAATCCCGTGCTGTACCTGTCCTGGGAGTGTTTGATGGGGACGGTGTAGAGGGAGCTTTACTCTGTATCTAACACCGTGCTGTTCCTGTCCTGGGAGTGTTTGATGGGGACAGTGTAGAGGGAGATTTACTCTGAATCTAACCCCGTGCTGTACCTGTCCTGGGAGTGTTTGATGGGGACAGTGTAGAGGGAGTTTTACTCTGTATCTAACCCCGTGCTGTACCTGTCCTGGGAGTGTTTGAGGGGGACAGTGTAGATGGAGCATTACTCTGTATCTAACCCCGTGCTGTACCTGTCCTGGGAGTGTTTGATGGGGACGGTGTAGAGGGAGATTTTCTCTGTATCTAACACCGTGCTGTACCTCCTGGGAGTGTTTGATGGGGACGGTGTAGAGGGAGATTTACTCTGTATCTAACACCGTGCTGTACCTGTCCTGGGAGTGTTTGATGGGGACGGTGTAGAGGGAGACTTACTCTGTATCTAACCCTGTGCTGTACCTGTCCTGGGAGTGTTTGATGGGGACAGTGAAGAGGGAGATTTACTGTGTATCTAACCCCGTGCTGTACCTGTCCTGGGAGTGTTTGATGGGGACAGTGTAGAGGGAGATTTACTCTGTATCTAACCCCGTGCTGTACCTGTCCTGGGAGTGTTTGATGGGGACAGTGTAGAGGGAGATTTACTCTGTATCTAACCCCGTGCTGTACCTGTCCTGGGAGTGTTTGATGGGGGCAGTGTAGAGGGAGATTTACTCTGTATCTCACCCCGTGCTGTACCTGTCCTGGGAGTGTTAGATGGGGACAGGTTAGATGGAGCATTACTCTGTATCTAACCCCGTGCTGTACCTTTCCTGGGAGTGTTTGATGGGGACCGTGTAGAGGGAGATTTACTCTGTATCTAACACCGTGCTGTACCTGTCCTGGGAGTGTTTGATGGGGACAGTGTAGTGGATGATTTACTCTGTATCTTACCCCGTGCTGTACCTGTCCTGGGAGTGTTTGATGGGGACGGTGTAGAGGGAGCTTTACTCTGTATCTAACACCGTGCTGTACCTGTCCTGGGAGTGTTTGATGAGGACAGTGTAGATGGAGATTTACTCTGTATCTAACCCCGTGCTGTACCTGTCCTGGGAGTGTTTGATGGGGACAGTGTAGAGGGAGATTTACTCTGTATCTAACACCGTGCGGTACCTGTCCTGGGAGTGTTTGATGGGGACACTGTAGAGGGAGATTTTACTGTGTATCTAACACCGTGCTGTATCTGTCCTGGGATTGTTTGATCAGGACGGCGTAGAGGGAGATTTACTCTGTATCTAACCCCGTGCTGTACCTGTCCTGGGAGTGTTTGATGGGGACAGTGTAGTGAGAGCTTTACTCTGTATCTAACCCTGTGCTGTACCTGTCCTGGGAGTGTTTGATGGGGACGGTGTAGAGGGAGCTTTACTCTGTATCTAACCCCGTGCTGTACGTGTCCTGGGAGTGTTTGATGGGGACGGTGTAGAGGGAGCTTTACTCTGTATCTAACCCTGTGCTGTACCTGTCCTGGGTGTGTGTGATGGGGACAGTGTAGAGGGAGCTTTACTCTGTATCTAACCCCGTGCTGTACCTGTCCTGGGTGTGTTTGATGGGGACAGTGTAGAGGGATCTTTACTCTGTATCTCACCCCGTGCTGTACCTGTCCTGGGAGTGTGTGATGGGGACAGTGTAGAGGGAGCTTTACTCTGTATCTAACCCCGTGCTGTACCTGTCCTGGGAGTGTGTGATGGGGACAGTGTAGAGGGAGCTTTACTCTGTATCTCACCCCGTGCTGTCCCTGTCCTGGGAATGTTTGATGGGGACAGTGTAAAGGGGGATTTTACTCTGTATCTAACCCCGTGCTGTACCTGTCCTGGGAGTGTGATGGGGACGGTGTAGAGGGAGATTGACTCTGTATCTAACCCCGTGCTGTACCTGTCCTGGGAGTGTTTGATGGAGACAGTGTAGAGGGAGATTTACTCTGTATCTAACCCCGTGCTGTACCTGTCCTGGGAGTGTTTGATGGGGACAGTGTAGTGGAAGATTTACTCTGTATCTAACCCCGTGCTGTACCTGTCCTGGGAGTGTTTGATGGGGACGGTGTAGAGGGAGCTTTACTCTGTATCTAACACCGTGCTGTACCTGTCCTAGGAGTGTTTGATGGGGACAGTGTAGATGGAGATTTACTCTGTATCTAACCCCGTGCTGTACCTGTCCTGGGAGTGTTTGATGGGGACAGTGTAGAGGGAGATTTACTCTGTATCTAACACCGTGCTGTACCTGTCCTGGGAGTGTTTGATGGGGACACTGTAGAGGGAGATTTTACTCTGTATCTAACCCCGTGCTGTATCTGTCCTGGGAGTGTTTGATGGGGACGGCATAGAGGGAGCATTACTCTGTATCTAACCCTGTGCTGTACCTGTCCTGGGAGTGTGTGATGGGGACAGTGTAGAGGGAGCTTTACTCTGTATCTCACCCCGTGCTGTCCCTGTCCTGGGAGTGTTTGATGGGGACAGCGTAGAGGGGGATTTTACTCTGTATCTAACCCCGTGCTGTACCTGTCCTGGGAGTGTGATGGGGACGGTGTAGAGGGAGATTTACTCTGTATCTAACCCCGTGCTGTACCTGTCCTGGGAGTGTTTGATGCAGACAGAGTAGAGGGAGATTTACTCTGTATCTAACCCCGTGCTGTACCTGTCCTGGGAGTGTTTGATGGGGACAGTGTAGAGGAAGATTTACTCTGTATCTAATCCCGTGCTGTACCTGTCCTGGGAGTGTTTGATGGGGACGGTGTAGAGGGAGCTTTACTCTGTATCTAACACCGTGCTGTTCCTGTCCTGGGAGTGTTTGATGGGGACAGTGTAGAGGGAGATTTACTCTGAATCTAACCCCGTGCTGTACCTGTCCTGGGAGTGTTTGATGGGGACAGTGTAGAGGGAGTTTTACTCTGTATCTAACCCCGTGCTGTACCTGTCCTGGGAGTGTTTGAGGGGGACAGTGTAGATGGAGCATTACTCTGTATCTAACCCCGTGCTGTACCTGTCCTGGGAGTGTTTGATGGGGACGGTGTAGAGGGAGATTTTCTCTGTATCTAACACCGTGCTGTACCTCCTGGGAGTGTTTGATGGGGACGGTGTAGAGGGAGATTTACTCTGTATCTAACACCGTGCTGTACCTGTCCTGGGAGTGTTTGATGGGGACGGTGTAGAGGGAGACTTACTCTGTATCTAACCCTGTGCTGTACCTGTCCTGGGAGTGTTTGATGGGGACAGTGAAGAGGGAGATTTACTCTGTATCTAACCCCGTGCTGTACCTGTCCTGGGAGTGTTTGATGGGGACAGTGTAGAGGGAGATTTACTCTGTATCTAACCCCGTGCTGTACCTGTCCTGGGAGTGTTTGATGGGGACAGTGTAGAGAGAGATTTACTCTGTATCTAACCCCGTGCTGTACCTGTCCTGGGAGTGTTTGATGGGGGCAGTGTAGAGGGAGATTTACTCTGTATCTCACCCCGTGCTGTACCTGTCCTGGGAGTGTTAGATGGGGACAGATTAGATGGAGCATTACTCTGTATCTAACCCCGTGCTGTACCTGTCCTGGGAGTGTTTGATGGGGACCGTGTAGAGGGAGATTTACTCTGTATCTAACACCGTGCTGTACCTGTCCAGGGAGTGTTTGATGGGGACGGTGTAGAGGGAGATTTACTCTGTATCTAACCCTGTGCTGTACCTGTGCTGGCAGTGTTTGATGGGGACAGTGTAGCGGGAGCTTTACTCTGTATCTAACACCGTGCGGCACCTGTCCTGGGAGTGTTTGATGAGGACAGTGTAGATGGAGATTTACTCTGTATCTAACCCCGTGCTGTACCTGTCCTGGGATTGTTTGATGGGGACAGTGTAGAGGGAGATTTACTCTGTATCTAACACCGTGCTGTACCTGTCCTGGGAGTGTTTGATGGGGACACTGTAGAGGGAGATTTTACTCTGTATCTCACCCCGTGCTGTACCTGTCCTGGGAGTGTTTGATGGGGACGGTGTAGAGGGAGATTAACTCTGTATCTAACCCCGTGCTGTACCTGTCCTAGGAGTTTTTGATGGGGACGGTGTGGAGGGAGCTTTACTCTGTATCTAACCCTGTGCTGTACCAGCCCTGGGAGTGTTTGATGGGGACAGTGTAGAGGGAGATTTACTCTGTATCTAACCCCGTGCTTTACCTGTCCTGGGAGTGTGATGGGGACGGTGTAGAGGGAGATTTACTCTGTATCTCACCCCGTGCTGTACCTGTCCTGGGAGTGTGATGGGGACGGTGTAGAGGGGGATTTACTCTGTATCTAACCCCGTGCTGTACCTGTCCTGGGAGTGTTTGATGGAGACAGTGTAGAGGGAGATTTACTCTGTATCTAACCCCGTGCTGTACCTGTCCTGGGAGTGTGTGATGGGGACAGTGTAGTGGGAGCTTTACTCTGTATCTAACCCCGTGCTGTACCTGTCCTGGGAGTGTTTGATGGGGACAGTGTAGTGGAAGATTTACTCTGTATCTAACCCCGTGCTGTACCTGTCCTGGGAGTGTTTGATGGGGACGGTGTAGAGGGAGCTTTACTCTGTATCTAACACCGTGCTGTACCTGTCCTGGGCGTGTTTGATGTGGACAGTGTAGATGGAGATTTACTCTGTATCTAACCCCGTGCTGTACCTGTCCTGGGAGTGTTTGATGGGGACAGTGTAGAGGGAGATTTACTCTGTATCTAACACCGTGCTGTACTTGTCCTGGGAGTGTTTGATGGGGACACTTTAGAGGGAGATTTTACTGTGTATCTAACCCTGTGCTGTATCTGTCCTGGGAGTGTTTGATGAGGACGGCGTAGAGGGAGATTTACTCTGTATCTAACCCCGTGCTGTACCTGTCCTGGGAGTGTTTGATGGGGACAGTGTAGTGGAAGATTTACTCTGTATCTAACCCCGTGCTGTACCTGTCCTGGGAGTGTTTGATGGGGACGGTGTAGAGGGAGCTTTACTCTGTATCTAACACCGTGCTGTACCTGTCCTGGGAGTGTTTGATGGGGACAGTGTAGATGGAGATTTACTCTGTATCTAACCCCGTGCTGTACCTGTCCTGGGAGTGTTTGATGGGGACAGTGTAGAGGGAGATTTACTCTGTATCTAACACCGTGCTGTACCTGTCCTGGGAGTGTTTGATGGGGACACTGTAGAGGGAGATTTTACTCTGTATCTAACCCCGTGCTGTATCTGTCCTGGGAGTGTTTGATGGGGACGGCATAGAGGGAGCTTTACTCTGTATCTAACCCTGTGCTGTACCTGTCCTGGGAGTGTGTGATGGGGACAGTGTAGAGGGAGCTTTACTCTGTATCTCACCCCGTGCTGTCCCTGTCCTGGGAGTGTTTGATGGGGACAGCGTAGAGGGGGATTTTACTCTGTATCTAACCCGTGCTGTACCTGTCCTGGGAGTGTGATGGGGACGGTGTAGAGGGAGATTTACTCTGTATCTAACCCCGTGCTGTACCTGTCCTGGGAGTGTTTGATGGAGACAGAGTAGAGGGAGATTTACTCTGTATCTAACCCCGTGCTGTACCTGTCCTGGGAGTGTTTGATGGGGACAGTGTAGAGGAAGATTTACTCTGTATCTAATCCCGTGCTGTACCTGTCCTGGGAGTGTTTGATGGGGACGGTGTAGAGGGAGCTTTACTCTGTATCTAACACCGTGCTGTTCCTGTCCTGGGAGTGTTTGATGGGGACAGTGTAGAGGGAGATTTACTCTGTATCTAACCCCGTGCTGTACCTGTCCTGGGAGTGTTTGATGGGGGCAGTGTAGAGGGAGATTTACTCTGTATCTCACCCCGTGCTGTACCTGTCCTGGGAGTGTTAGATGGGGACAGGTTAGATGGAGCATTACTCTGTATCTAACCCCGTGCTGTACCTGTCCTGGGAGTGTTTGATGGGGACCGTGTAGAGGGAGATTTACTCTGTATCTAACACCGTGCTGTACCTGTCCAGGGAGTGTTTGATGGGGACGGTGTAGAGGGAGATTTACTCTGTATCTAACCCTGTGCTGTACCTGTGCTGGCAGTGTTTGATGGGGACAGTGTAGCGGGAGCTTTACTCTGTATCTAACACCGTGCGGCACCTGTCCTGGGAGTGTTTGATGAGGACAGTGTAGATGGAGATTTACTCTGTATCTAACCCCGTGCTGTACCTGTCCTGGGAGTGTTTGATGGGGACAGTGTAGAGGGAGATTTACTCTGTATCTAACACCGTGCTGTACCTGTCCTGGGAGTGTTTGATGGGGACACTGTAGAGGGAGATTTTACTCTGTATCTCACCCCGTGCTGTACCTGTCCTGGGAGTGTTTGATGGGGACGGTGTAGAGGGAGATTAACTCTGTATCTAACCCCGTGCTGTACCTGTCCTAGGAGTTTTTGATGGGGACGGTGTGGAGGGAGCTTTACTCTGTATCTAACCCTGTGCTGTACCAGCCCTGGGAGTGTTTGATGGGGACAGTGTAGAGGGAGATTTACTCTGTATCTAACCCCGTGCTGTACCTGTCCTGGGAGTGTGATGGGGACGGTGTAGAGGGAGATTTACTCTGTATCTCACCCCGTGCTGTACCTGTCCTGGGAGTGTGATGGGGACGGTGTAGAGGGGGATTTACTCTGTATCTAACCCCGTGCTGTACCTGTCCTGGGAGTGTTTGATGGAGACAGTGTAGAGGGAGATTTACTCTGTATCTAACCCCGTGCTGTACCTGTCCTGGGAGTGTGTGATGGGGACAGTGTAGTGGGAGCTTTACTCTGTATCTAACCCCGTGCTGTACCTGTCCTGGGAGTGTTTGATGGGGACAGTGTAGTGGAAGATTTACTCTGTATCTAACCCCGTGCTGTACCTGTCCTGGGAGTGTTTGATGGGGACGGTGTAGAGGGAGCTTTACTCTGTATCTAACACCGTGCTGTACCTGTCCTGGGAGTGTTTGATGAGGACAGTGTAGATGGAGATTTACTCTGTATCTAACCCCGTGCTGTACCTGTCCTGGGAGTGTTTGATGGGGACAGTGTAGAGGGAGATTTACTCTGTATCTAACACCGTGCTGTACTTGTCCTGGGAGTGTTTGATGGGGACACTGTAGAGGGAGATTTTACTGTGTATCTAACCCCGTGCTGTATCTGTCCTGGGAGTGTTTGATGAGGACGGCGTAGAGGGAGATTTACTCTGTATCTAACCCCGTGCTGTACCTGTCCTGGGAGTGTTTGATGGGGACAGTGTAGTGGAAGATTTACTCTGTATCTAACCCCGTGCTGTACCTGTCCTGGGAGTGTTTGATGGGGACGGTGTAGAGGGAGCTTTACTCTGTATCTAACACCGTGCTGTACCTGTCCTGGGAGTGTTTGATGGGGACAGTGTAGATGGAGATTTACTCTGTATCTAACCCCGTGCTGTACCTGTCCTGGGAGTGTTTGATGGGGACAGTGTAGAGGGAGATTTACTCTGTATCTAACACCGTGCTGTACCTGTCCTGGGAGTGTTTGATGGGGACACTGTAGAGGGAGATTTTACTCTGTATCTAACCCCGTGCTGTATCTGTCCTGGGAGTGTTTGATGGGGACGGCATAGAGGGAGCTTTACTCTGTATCTAACCCTGTGCTGTACCTGTCCTGGGAGTGTGTGATGGGGACAGTGTAGAGGGAGCTTTACTCTGTATCTCACCCCGTGCTGTCCCTGTCCTGGGAGTGTTTGATGGGGACAGCGTAGAGGGGGATTTTACTCTGTATCTAACCCCGTGCTGTACCTGTCCTGGGAGTGTGATGGGGACGGTGTAGAGGGAGATTTACTCTGTATCTAACCCCGTGCTGTACCTGTCCTGGGAGTGTTTGATGGAGACAGAGTAGAGGGAGATTTACTCTGTATCTAACCCCGTGCTGTACCTGTCCTGGGAGTGTTTGATGGGGACAGTGTAGAGGAAGATTTACTCTGTATCTAATCCCGTGCTGTACCTGTCCTGGGAGTGTTTGATGGGGACGGTGTAGAGGGAGCTTTACTCTGTATCTAACACCGTGCTGTTCCTGTCCTGGGAGTGTTTGATGGGGACAGTGTAGAGGGAGATTTACTCTGAATCTAACCCCGTGCTGTACCTGTCCTGGGAGTGTTTGATGGGGACAGTGTAGAGGGAGTTTTACTCTGTATCTAACCCCGTGCTGTACCTGTCCTGGGAGTGTTAGATGGGGGCAGTGTAGAGGGAGATTTACTCTGTATCTCACCCCGTGCTGTACCTGTCCTGGGAGTGTTTGAGGGGGACAGTGTAGATGGAGCATTACTCTGTATCTTACCCCGTGCTGTACCTGTCCTGGGAGTGTTTGATGGGGACGGTGTAGAGGGAGATTTACTCTGTATCTAACACCGTGCTCTACCTCCTGGGAGTGTTTGATGGGGACGGTGTAGAGGGAGATTTACTCTGTATCTAACACCGTGCTGTACCTGTCCTGGGAGTGTTTGATGGGGACGGTGTAGAGGGAGACTTACTCTGTATCTAACCCTGTGCTGTACCTGTCCTGGGAGTGTTTGATGGGGACAGTGAAGAGGGAGATTTACTCTGTATCTAACCCCGTGCTGTACCTGTCCTGGGAGTGTTTGATGGGGACAGTGTAGAGGGAGATTTACTCTGTATCTAACCCCGTGCTGTACCTGTCCTGGGAGTGTTTGATGGGGACAGTGTAGAGGGAGATTTACTCTGTATCTAACCCCGTGCTGTACCTGTCCTGGGAGTGTTTGATGGGGGCAGTGTAGAGGGAGATTTACTCTGTATCTCACCCCGTGCTGTACCTGTCCTGGGAGTGTTAGATGGGGACAGGTTAGATGGAGCATTACTCTATATCTAACCCCGTGCTGTACCTGTCCTGGGAGTGTTTGATGGGGACCGTGTAGAGGGAGATTTACTCTGTATCTAACACCGTGCTGTACCTGTCCAGGGAGTGTTTGATGGGGACGGTGTAGAGGGAGATTTACTCTGTATCTAACCCTGTGCTGTACCTGTGCTGGCAGTGTTTGATGGGGACAGTGTAGCGGGAGCTTTACTCTGTATCTAACACCGTGCTGTACCTGTCCTGGGAGTGTTTGATGAGGACAGTGTAGATGGAGATTTACTCTGTATCTAACCCCGTGCTGTACCTGTCCTGGGAGTGTTTGATGGGGACAGTGTAGAGGGAGATTTACTCTGTATCTAACACCGTGCTGTACCTGTCCTGGGAGTGTTTGATGGGGACACTGTAGAGGGAGATTTTACTCTGTATCTCACCCCGTGCTGTACCTGTCCTGGGAGTGTTTGATGGGGACGGTGTAGAGGGAGATTAACTCTGTATCTAACCCCGTGCTGTACCTGTCCTAGGAGTTTTTGATGGGGACGGTGTGGAGGGAGCTTTACTCTGTATCTAACCCTGTGCTGTACCAGCCCTGGGAGTGTTTGATGGGGACAGTGTAGAGGGAGATTTACTCTGTATCTAACCCCGTGCTGTACCTGTCCTGGGAGTGTGATGGGGACGGTGTAGAGGGAGATTTACTCTGTATCTCTCCCCGTGCTGTACCTGTCCTGGGAGTGTGATGGGGACGGTGTAGAGGGAGATTTACTCTGTATCTAACCCCGTGCTGTACCTGTCCTGGGAGTGTTTGATGGAGACAGTGTAGAGGGAGATTTACTCTGTATCTAACCCCGTGCTGTACCTGTCCTGGGAGTGTTTGATGGGGACAGTGTAGTGGGAGCTTTACTCTGTATCTAACCCCGTGCTGTACCTGTCCTGGGAGTGTTTGATGGGGACAGTGTAGTGGAAGATTTACTCTGTATCTAACCCCGTGCTGTACCTGTCCTGGGAGTGTTTGATGGGGACGGTGTAGAGGGAGCTTTACTCTGTATCTAACACCGTGCTGTACCTGTCCTGGGAGTGTTTGATGAGGACAGTGTAGATGGAGATTTACTCTGTATCTAACCCCGTGCTGTACCTGTCCTGGGAGTGTTTCATGGGGACAGTGTAGAGGGAGATTTACTCTGTATCTAACACCGTGCTGTACCTGTCCTGGGAGTGTTTGATGGGGACACTGTAGAGGGAGATTTTACTGTGTATCTAACCCCGTGCTGTATCTGTCCTGGGAGTGTTTGATGAGGACGGCGTAGAGGGAGCTTTACTCTGTATCTAACCCTGTGCTGTACCTGTCCTGCGTGTGTGTGATGGGGACAGTGTAGAGGGAGCATTTCTCTGTATCTAACCCCGTGCTGTACCTGTCCTGGGAGTGTGTGATGGGGACAGTGTAGAGGGAGCTTTACTGTGTATCTCACCCCGTGCTGTCCCTGTCCTGGGAGTGTTTGATGGGGACAGTGTTGAGGGGGATTTTACTCTGTATCTAACACCGTGCTGTACCTGTCCTGGGAGTGTGATGGGGACGGTGTAGAGGGAGATTTACTCTGTATCTAACCCCGTGCTGTACCTGTCCTGGGAGTGTTTGATGGAGACAGTGTAGAGGGAGATTTACTCTGTATCTAACCCCGTGCTGTACCTGTCCTGGGAGTGTTTGATGGGGACGGTGTAGAGGGAGCTTTACTCTGTATCTACCACCGTGCTGTACCTGTCCTGGGAGTGTTTGATGGGGACAGTGTAGATGGAGATTTACTCTGTATCTAACCCTGTGCTGTACCTGTCCTGGGAGTGTTTGATGGGGACAGTGTAGAGGGAGATTTACTCTGTATCTAACACCGTGCTGTACCTGTCCTGGGAGTGTTTGATGGGGACACTGTAGAGGGAGATTTTACTCTGTATCTAACCCCGTGCTGTATCTGTCCTGGGAGTGTTTGATGGGGACGGCGTAGAGGGAGCTTTACTCTGTATCTAACCCTGTGCTGTACCTGTCCTGGGTGTGTGTGATGGGGACAGTGTAGAGGGAGCTATACTCTGTATCTAACCCCGTGCTGTACCTGTCCTGGGAGTGTGTGATTGGGACAGTGTAGAGGGAGCTTTACTCTGTATCTATCCCCGTGCTGTCCCTGTCCTGGGAGTGTTTGATGGGGATAGTGTAGAGGGAGCTTTACTCTGTATCTAACCCCGTGCTGTACCTGTCCTGGGAGTGTGTGATGGGGACAGTGTAGAGGGAGCTTTACTCTGTATCTCACCCCGTGCTGTCCCTGTCCTGGGAGTGTTTGATGGGGACAGTGTAGAGGGGGATTTTACTCTGTATCTAACCCCATGCTGTACCTGTCCTGGGAGTGTGATGGCAACGGTGTAGAGGGAGATTTACTCTGTATCTAACCCCGTGCTGTACCTGTCCTGGGAGTGTTTGATGGAGACAGTGTAGACGGAGATTTACTCTGTATCTTACCCCGTGCTGTACCTGTCCTGGGAGTGTTTGATGGGGACAGTGTAGAGGAAGATTTACTCTGTATCTAATCCCGTGCTGTACCTGTCCTGGGAGTGTTTGATGGGGACAGTGTAGAGGGAGCTTTACTCTGTATCTAACACCGTGCTGTACCTGTCCTGGGAGTGTTTGATGGGGACAGTGTAGAGGGAGATTTACTCTGTATCTAACCCCGTGCTGTACCTGTCCTGGGAGTGTTTGTTGGGGGCAGTGTAGAGGGAGATTTACTCTGTATCTCACCCCGTGCTGTACCTGTCCTGGGAGTGTTTGATGGGGACAGTGTAGATGGAGCATTACTCTGTATCTAACCCCGTGCTGTACCTGTCCTGGGAGTGTTTGATGGGGACGGTGTAGAGGGAAAATTACTCTGTATCTAACCCTGTGCTGTACCTCTGCTGGCAGTGTTTGATGGGGACAGTGTAGAGCGAGATTTACTCTGTATCTAACACCGTGCTGTACCTGTCCTGGGAGTGTTTGATGGGGACACTGTAGAGGGAGATTTACTCTGTATCTCACCCCGTGCTGTACCTGTCCTGGGAGTGTTTGATGGGGACGGTGTAGAGTGAGCTTTACTCTGTATCTAACCCTGTGCTGTACCTGTCCTGGGAGTGTTTGATGGGGACAGTGTAGAGGGAGATTTACTCTGTATCTAACCCCGTGCTGTACCTGTCCTGGGAGTGTTTGTTGGGGACAGTGTAGAGGGAGATTTACTCTGTATCTAACCCCGTGCTGTACCAGTCCTGGGAGTTTTTGATGGAGACAGTGTAGAGGGAGCTTTACTCTGTATCTCACCCCGTGCTGTTCCTGTCCTGGAGTGTTTGATGGGGACGGTGTAGAGGGAGCTTTACTCTGTATCTAACCCCGTGCTGTACCTGTCCTGGGAGTGTTTAATGGGGTGAGTGTAGAGGGAGATTTACTCTGTATCTAACCCCGTGCTGTACCTGTCCTGGGAGTGTTTGATGGGGACAGTGTAGTGAGAGCTTTACTCTGTATCTAACCCTGTGCTGTACCTGTCCTGGGAGTGTTTGATGGGGACAGTGTAGAGGGAGCTTTACTCTGTATCTAACCCCGTGCTGTACGTGTCCTGGGAGTGTTTGATGGGGACGGCGTAGAGGGAGCTTTACTCTGTATCTAACCCTGTGCTGTACCTGTCCTGGGTGTGTGTGATGGGGACAGTGTAGAGGGAGCTTTACTCTGTATCTAACCCTGTGCTGTACCATTCCTGGGAGTGTGTGATGGGGACAGTGTAGAGGGAGCTTTACTCTGTATCTATCCCCGTGCTGTCCCTTTCCTGGGAGTGTTTGATGGGGACAGTGTAGAGGGAGCTTTACTCTGTATCTAACCCCGTGCTGTACCTGTCCTGGGAGTGTGTGATGGGGACAGTGTAGAGGGAGCTTTACTCTGTATCTTACCCCGTGCTGTACCTGTCCTGGGAGTGTGTGATGGGGACAGTGTAGAGGGAGCTTTACTCTGTATCTCACCCCGTGCTGTCCCTGTCCTGGGAGTGTTTGATGGGGACAGTGTAGAGGGGGATTTTACTCTGTATCTAACCCCGTGCTGTACCTGTCCTGGGAGTGTGATGGGGACGGTGTAGAGGGAGATTTACTCTGTATCTAACCCTTTGCTGTACCTGTCCTGGGAGTGTTTGATGGAGACAGTGTAGAGGGAGATTTACTCTGTATCTAACCCCGTGCTGTACCTGTCCTGGGAGTGTTTGATGGGGACAGTGTAGTGGAAGATTTACTCTGTATCTAACCCCGTGCTGTACCTGTCCTGGGAGTGTTTGATGGGGACAGTGTAGTGGAAGATTTACTCTGTATCTAACCCCGTGCAGTACCTGTCCAGGGAGTGTTTGATGGGGACGGTGTAGAGGGAGCTTTACTCTGTATCTAACACCGTGCTGTACCTGTCCTGGGAGTGTTTGATGGGGACAGTGTAGATGGAGATTTACTCTGTATCTAACCCCGTGCTGTACCTGTCCTGGGAGTGTTTGATGGGGACAGTGTAGAGGGAGATTTACTCTGTATCTAACACCGTGCTGTACCTGTCCTGGGAGTGTTTGATGGGGACACTGTAGAGGGAGATTTTACTCTGTATCTAACCCCGTGCCGTATCTGTCCTGGGAGTGTTTGATGGGGACGGCGTAGAGGGAGCTTTACTCTGTATCTAACCCTGTGCTGTACCTGTCCTGGGTGTGTGTGATGGGGACAGTGTAGAGGGAGCTTTACTCTGTATCTAACCCCGTGCTGTACCTGTCCTGGGAGTGTGTGATGGGGACAGTGTAGAGGGAGCTTTACTCTGTATCTATCCCCGTGCTGTCCCTGTCCTGGGAGTGTTTGATGGGGACAGTGTAGAGGGACTTTACTCTGTATCTAACCCCGTGCTGTACCTGTCCTGGGAGTGTGTGATGGGGACAGTGTAGAGGGAGCTTTACTCTGTATCTCACCCCGTGCTGTCCCTTTCCTGGGAGTGTTTGATGGGGACAGTGTAGAGGGGGATTTTACTCTGTATCTAACCCCGTGCTGTACCTGTCCTGGGAGTGTGATGGGGACGGTGTAGAGGGAGATTTACTCTGTATCTAACCCCGTGCTGTACCTGTCCTGGGAGTGTTTGATGGAGACAGTGTAGAGGGAGATTTACTCTGTATCTAACCCCGTGCTGTACCTGTCCTGGGAGTGTTTGATGGGGACAGTGTAGAGGAAGATTTACTCTGTATCTAATCCCGTGCTGTACCTGTCCTGGAAGTGTTTGATGGGGACGGTGTAGAGGGAGCTTTACTCTGTATCTAACACCGTGCTGTACCTGTCCTGGGATTGTTTGATGGGGACAGTGTAGAGGGAGCTTTACTCTGTATCTAACCCCGTGCTGTACCTTTCCTGGGAGTGTTTGATGGGGACAGTGTAGAGGGAGATTTATTCTGTATCTAACCCCGTGCTGTACCTGTCCTGGGAGTGTGTGATGGGGACAGTGTAGAGGGAGCTTTACTCTGTATCTAACCCCGTGCTGTACCTGTCCTGGGAGTGTTTGATGGGGATGGTGTAGAGGGAGCTTTACACTGTATCTAACCCCGTGCTGTACCTGTCCTGGGAGTGTTTGATGGGGACGGTGTAGAGGGAGCTTTACTCAGTATCTGACCCCATGCTGTACCTGTCCTGGGAGTGTGTGATGGGGACAGTGTAGAGGGAAATTTACTCTGTATCTCACCCCGTGCTGTACCTGTCCTGGGAGTGTTTGATGGGGACGGTGTAGAGGGAGGTTTACTCTGTATCTAACCCCGTGCTGTACCTGTCCTGGGAGTGTTTGATGGGGACAGTGTAGAGGGAGATTTACTCTGTATCTAACCCCGTGCTGTACCTGTCCTGGGAGTGTTTGATGGGGACAGTGTAGAGGGAGCTTTACTCTGTAACTAACCCCGTGCTGTACCTGTCCTGGGAGTGTTTGATGGGGACAGTGTAGAGGGAGATTTAATCTGTAACTAACCCCGTGCTGTACCTGTGCTGGGAGTGTTTGATGGGGACAGTGTAGAGAGAGATTTACTCTGTATCTAACCCCGTGCTGTACCTGTCCTGGGAGTGTTTGATGGGGACAGTGTAGAGGGAGATTTACTCTGTATCTAACCCCGTGCTGTACCTGTCCTGGGAGTGTTTGATAGTGACAGTGTAGAGGGAGATTTACTCTGTATCTAACCCCGTGCTGTACCTGTCCTGGGAGTGTTTGATGGGGACAGTGTAGAGGGAGATTTACTCTGTATCTAACCCCGTGCTATACCTGTCCTGGGAGTGTGTGATGGGGACGGTGTAGAGGGTGATTTAACTCTGTATCTAACCCGGTGCTCTGATGACAGCGGTGAAGGATGGTGGGGAGTTTTCGGAGTGGCTGCTGCGCCTGTTGAGAACCAAGGGCTATCGGGATGGGCTGCGCGTGAACAAACTGGAAAAGCTGTGCCTGCTGCAGAAGCGGCAGGAACTGGCGGAGATGCTGGTCGCCACCGGGTACGACTCCCTGCCGGCCTTTCTGACGACCCTGCCCGAGGTGGAGGTGGTCAGGAGGCGGGGAGCGCCGAACAACTTCCTGGTTCGTCTCAGGCCCGGCTTCGAGGGAGCGTCTCAGGAAGTCCCGAACGGTGAGCACCTACTGCCAACCCGCGGTGTACAGAGGGAGAGCAGACTCAGGGAGTGCTGCACTGCCAGAGGGAGGTGTATGTACTCCTTAATCCAGGCCGACACTACCCCCGGAGCTGGGTAACAGGCTTGAGGAGGGGCTGAATGGCCCTCCTCCTGTTCCTGTGTAACAGGCTCGAGAAGGGGCTGAATGGGCCTCCTCCTGTTCCTGTGTAACAGGCTCGAGAAGGGGCTGAATGGGCTCCTCCTGTTCCTGTGTAACAGGCTCGAGAAGGGGCTGAATGGGCCTCCTCCTGTTCCTGTGTAACAGGCTCGAGAAGGGGCTGAATGGGCCTCCTCCTGTTCCTGTGTAACAGGCTCGAGAAGGGGCTGAATGGGATCCTCCTGTTCCTGTGTAACAGGCTCGAGGGGCTGAATGGGCCTCCTCCTGTTCCTGTGTAACAGGCTCGAGAAGGGGCTGAATGGGCCTCCTCCTGTTCCTGTGTAACAGGCTCGAGAAGGGGCTGAATGGGATCCTCCTGTTCCTGTGTAACAGGCTCGAGAAGGGGCTGAATGGGCCTCCTCCTGTTCCTGTGTAACAGGCTCGAGAAGGGGCTGAATGGGATCCTCCTGTTCCTGTGTAACAGGCTCGAGAAGGGGCTGAATGGGATCCTCCTGTTCCTGTGTAACAGGCTCGAGAAGGGGCTGAATGGGCCTCATCCTGTTCCTGTGTAACAGGCTCGAGAAGGGGCTGAATGGGATCCTCCTATCAATGGTGGACAGCAGCTGTGTGAGGGTGTGGCCTCTCCTGTTTTGCTTCTGGGGGTTTTTGTCTTGGGGGGTATTATTTCCCGGTGCGGGTGAGGTATCGCGGGCGTCCCCTCTCCTTGGCTCGGGGTCGCAGTTTGCTCTTCCCTCCTCCTGCCTGACCCCCCGCCTCTCTGTCTCTCTCTCTCTGCTTTCCCCTCTCTCTAGCCGACTCCCGGATCGCCTCCTGTCCGACAGGGAACCACGCCTCTCCGGTGCCGGGAGAGCGGACGACGTCCAGGAGCGGTCCCGGGATCCAGGCACGGAATGAGCCGGAAGCACCGAGCCAGGCCCTCCTCGGTCTTCGCCGCACAGTCGGTGAGTTGGTACGATGGTCCGTATCTCCCTTTCGCTGTCTCCCGCCCCGTCCCCACCGTGCCGGCTTCCACGTCTGACCCGCGCGCGGGTGAGGGGCTCTCACCCAACGCGTGGTGGCAACACCCTCGGGGAGGTCAGGGGGCTTGGGGCTGGGGTAGGCGCAGAGAGTGACGTCCACCATAAGCGGCTCGATGTAACGGGGCCGGTGTTTGTAGGAAGGGGTATGGGGGGGGGGGGGGGGGGGGGGCGGGGTGGTGGGGGACATAATTCCGCACAAGTTGTCTGCCCCTCCCCCCCTCACCCCACCCCCCCCTCCCCCCCTCCCCCACCCCTGTTTAGCCGCCTGCCCCTGTTTACATCCGACGAGAGTGGGAAGATGTGAAAAGCAGGATCGCTGCAACCCCTCGTAGCAAATCGTCGGGTTGCTTTAGGAAACACGAGAAACGTCCCAGCAAAGTGGGGCTGTCCAGTCATCCGACGGAAGAGAGTGTCTGTCCTCCTTCTAATGTGATTGCTCTTTTTGTCTCTGCTTCTGTCTCTTTCTCTCTCTCTCTCTCTGACACTCTCTCCCTCTCTCTCTCTGTCTCTCTATCTCTCTCTCCCTATCTCTCGCTGTTTTTCTCTCTCTCCTTCTGTCTCTCTGTCTCCCCCGTCTCTCCGTCTGTCTGTCTCTTGCTCTCTGTCTCTCTCTCTCTGTCTATCTCTCTCTGTCACTGTCTCATTCTCTCTGTCTCTCTATGTCTCTTGCTCTTTCTGTCTCTCTATCTCTCTCTCTCTGTCTCTTTATCTCTCTCTCTCTGACTATCTCTCACTCTGTCTCTCTCTGTCTCTCTCTCCCCCCGTCACTTTATCTCTCTCGCCCTCTGTCTCTCACATGGTCTATGTCTCTCTCCCTGTCTCTCCCTCCCTATCCCTCTGTCTCTCTCCCCCTCTGTCTCTCCTGCTCTATCTGTCTTTCTCTCTCTCTCTCTCTCTCTGTCACACTCTCTCTGTCTCTCTCTCTGTCTCTCTCTCTCTCCATCTCTCTCTCCCTGTCTCTCTCTCTCCATTTCTCTCTGTCTCTCTCTGTCTCTCTCTCTCTCTCTGTCGCTCTCTCTTTCACTCTCTCTGTCTCTCTCTCTCTCTACATTTCTCTCTGTCTCTCTCTCTCTGTCCCTCTGTCTCTCTCTCTCTCTCTACATTTCTCTCTGTCTCTCTCTCTCTGTCCCTCTGTCTCTCTCTCTCTCTGTCTCTCTCTCTCTGACTCTCTCTCTCTCTTTCTCTGTCACTCTCTGTCTCTTTATCTCTCTGCCTCTGTTTCACTCTCTCTGTCTCTCTCTCTCTGTCTCTCCCTCTCTGTCTCTTTCTCTGTCTCTCTCTGTCTCTCTCTCTGTCTCTCTATCTCTCTCTCTTTCTCTGTCACTCTCTCTGTCTCTCTCTCTGTCACTCCTGCTCTATCTGTCTCTCTCTCTGTCACACTTTCTGTCTCTCCTTCTCTGTCTCTCGCTCTCCGTCTCCCTCTCCCTGTCTCTCTCTCCATTTCTCTCTATCTCTGTCTCTCTGTCTCTCTCTCTCTGTCACTCTCTCTGTCTCACTCTCTGTCTCTCTCTCTCTACATTTCTCTCTGTCTCTCTCTGTCCCTCTGTCTCTCTCTATCTCTCTATCTGTCTCTCTCTCTCTGTCTCTCTCTCTCTTTCTCTGTCACTCTCTCTCTCTGTCTCTCTATCTACTCTCCCTCTGTTTCACTGTCTCTGTCTCTCTCTCTCTGTCTCTCCCTCTCTGTCTCTGTCTCTCTCTGTCTCTCTCTCGGTCTCTCTATCTCTCTTTCTGTCTCTCTCTCTTTCTCTGTCACTCTCACTCTGTCTCTCTCTCTGTCTCTTCTGTGTCTCTCTCTCTGTCTCTCTCCCTGTCTCTCTCTGTCTCTGTCTCTCTCTCTGTATCTCTTTCTCTCTCTCTGTCTCTCTCTCTCTCTCGCTCTGTCTCTCTCTCTCTACATTTCTCTCTCTCTCTCTCTCTGTCTCTCTCTGTCTCTCTCTCTCTGTCTCTCCCTCTCTGTCTCTTTCTCTGTCTCTCTCTGTCTCTCTCTCTGTCTCTCTATCTCTCTCTCTTTCTCTGTCTCTCTCTCTCTGTCTCTCCTGCTCTATCTGTCTCTCTCTCTGTCACATTTTCTCTGTCTCTCCCTCTCTGTCTCTCTCTCTCTCCGTCTCTCTCTCCCTGTCTCTCTCTCTCTCTCTGCTTTCCCCCTCTCTCTAGCCGACTCCCGGATCGCCTCCTGTCCGACAGGGAACCACGCCTCTCCGGTGCCGGGAGAGCGGACGACGTCCAGGAGCGCTCCCGGGATCCAGGCACGGAATGAGCCGGAAGCACCGAGCCGGGCCCGCCTCGGTCTTCGCCGCACAGTCGGTGAGTTGGTACGATGGTCCGTATCTCCCTTTCGCTGTCTCCCGCCCCGTCCCCACCGTGCCGGCTTCCACGTCTGACCCGCGCGCGGGTGAGGGGCTCTCACCCAACGCGTGGTGGCAACACCCTCGGGGAGGTCAGGGGGCTTGGGGCTGGGGTAGGCGCAGAGAGTGACGTCCACCATAAGCGGCTCGATGTAACGGGGCCGGTGTTTGTAGGAAGGGGTATGGGGGGGGGGGGGGGGGCGGGGTGGTGGGGGACATAATTCCGCACAAGTTGTCTGCCCCTCCCCCCTCCCCCCACCCCCCCCCCTCCCCCACCCCTGTTTAGCCGCCTGCCCCTGTTTACATCCGACGAGAGTGGGAAGATGTGAAAAGCAGGATCGCTGCAACCCCTCGTGGCAAATCGTCGGGTTGCTTTAGGAAACACGAGAAACGTCCCAGCAAAGTGGGGCTGTCCAGTCATCCGACGGAAGAGAGTGTCTGTCCTCCTTCTAATGTGATTGCTCTTTTTGTCTCTGCTTCTGTCTCTTTCTCTCTCTCTCTCTCTGACACTCTCTCCCTCTCTCTCTCTGTCTCTCTATCTCTCTCTCCCTATCTCTCGCTGTTTTTCTCTCTCTCCTTCTGTCTCTCTGTCTCCCCGTCTCTCCGTCTGTCTGTCTCTTGCTCTCTGTCTCTCTCTCTCTGTCTATCTCTCTCTGTCACTGTCTCATTCTCTCTGTCTCTCTATGTCTCTTGCTCTTTCTGTCTCTCTATCTGTCTCTCTCTGTCTCTTTATCTCTCTCTCTCTGACTATCTCTCACTCTGTCTCTCTCTGTCTCTCTCTCCCCGTCACTTTATCTCTCTCGCCCTCTGTCTCTCACATGGTCTATGTCTCTCTCCCTGTCTCTCCCTCCCTATCCCTCTGTCTCTCTCCCCCTCTGTCTCTCCTGCTCTATCTGTCTTTCTCTCTCTCTCTCTCTCTCTGTCACACTCTCTCTGTCTCTCTCTCTGTCTCTCTCTCTCTCCATCTCTCTCTCCCTGTCTCTCTCTCTCCATTTCTCTCTGTCTCTCTCTGTCTCTCTCTCTCTCTCTGTCTCTCTCTCCCCGTCACTTTATCTCTCTCGCCCTCTGTCTCTCACATGGTCTATGTCTCTCTCCCTGTCTCTCCCTCCCTATCCCTCTGTCTCTCTCCCCCTCTGTCTCTGCTGCTCTATCTGTCTTTCTCTCTCTCTCTCTCTGTCACACTCTCTCTGTCTCTCTCTCTCTCCATCTCTCTCTCCCTGTCTCTCTCTCTCCATTTCTCTCTGTCTCTCTCTGTCTCTCTCTCTCTCTCTGTCGCTCTCTCTTTCACTCTCTCTGTCTCTCTCTCTCTCTACATTTCTCTCTGTCTCTCTCTCTCTGTCCCTCTGTCTCTCTCTCTCTCTCTACATTTATCTCTGTCTCTCTCTCTCTGTCCCTCTGTCTCTCTCTCTCTCTCTGTCTATCTGTCTCTCTCTCTCTGTCTCTCTCTCTCGCTCTGTCTCTCTCTCTACATTTCTCTCTGTCTCTCTCTCTCTGTCCCTCTGTCTCTCTCTCTCTCTCTACATTTATCTCTGTCTCTCTCTCTCTGTCCCTCTGTCTCTCTCTCTGTCTCTCTCTCTCTGTCTCTCCCTCTCTGTCTCTTTCTCTGTCTCTCTCTGTCTCTCTCTCTGTCTCTCTATCTCTCTCTCTTTCTCTGTCACTCTCTCTGTCTCTCTCTCTCCCTGTCTCTCCTGCTCTATCTGTCTCTCTCCCTGTCACACTTTCTGTCTCTCCCTCTCTTGTCTCTCTCTCTCCATCTCCCTCTCCCTGTCTCTCTCTCCATTTCTCTCTATCTCTCTCTCTCTGTCTCTCTCTCTCTGTCTCACTCTCTCTGTCTCTCTCTCTCTACATTTCTCTCTGTCTCTCTCTCTGTCTCTCTCTCTCTCTCTATCTGTCTCTCTCTCTGTCTCTCTCTCTCTT